>JARBWK010002755.1:0-14112 GCA_030556195.1 Anolis apletophallus | reverse complement strand
CGGAGATGATGTGTCCACTGTCCAGTTTTGATGGTGAATCTCTATCTCCATCCGCTACCATCAAGAGTCTCGATGTGGTACTGGATCCACTGTTGACCATGGAAATCCAGGTTTCTGCTATCGGTAAACAAGCCTTTTTCCATCTACGCCAGGTGAAGCAATTAATGCCCTATCTTTCGGAAGAGGCCTTGGCAACAGTGATCCATGCCACGGTCACCTCGAGGTTAGATTATTGCAATGCACTTTGTGTCGGTCTCCCTTTATCAGCGACCCGAATAATTAGTCTTGTTCAAAATGTGGCTGCCAGGTTATTGACCGAGAACATATGAGATGCCATATAACACCGATTTTACAGCATCTACACTGGCTGCCAATCGAATACCGGTCTTTTTATAAGATTCTGATCCTGACCTTTAAAGCCGTATATGGTCAAGGGCCGGCATACCTCAGGGACCGCCTCTCCCCTTCCCAGCACCAGTGGGCACCGTGATCGACTCAAGAAAATCTTCTGTACCTATCGGGTCCTAAGGAGGTACGTCTAGAAGTTACCTTCTCGGTCTCAGCTCCAGTGCTATGGAACTCATTGCCACCCTATATGAGAGCTATGCGTGACTTTCGATCTTTTGTGCAAGCTCTCAAGACATGGCTCTTCAGCAGAGCAGTTAACCTGTAACTAAGTTGACTAAGTTGATGTCTTTGTTTCTGTATAAGTTCTGACTTTATTGATGCATTGCTTATTTTATGCAATGTAAGTCGCCCAGAGCACCTTGCAATATAGAAGTTACATGGTGTCATTCGTTAATACCTACAAATAAGAAGGCTATCAAGTTGTGGACCATTTGACATTTTTTCAGCAGTATTCAAGTCTAGCTCCATTTTAAAAGACATGTACCACAGCATCAACATCATTATCGTCATGCTCACGTTTTGAACATGAAACCTGTAGACTGCATACAGCCTGAGCCCCCTCCTCTTTCTCTTTCCTCCTCCTTCTCCTCCTTTAGTGCAGTGCATCCAAAAGCGACATATCTTTTTGTTAATAAGGTTGTGCAGGAATTGCATCATTTGCTGTAAACTGAATTATGTTTTGAAAATAATCTAGATTTGCAATTCTGATTTGAAAAAAGATACACACTGTTCACATGCCTTATATTCCACTACCACCTTACTTAATCTCACAAGTACAATTGTAGATTCAATTGTTGCCCCCTTGTCATGGGGGAGAGGTTGCGTACCCTAATGAAGTTGTGAGCTATGCTGGGGGGGTGGCATAATAGTCACAGGTAGGGCCTCCCATGCCAGACAGGTCACAACCAAAGGGTCTGACAAAGGGCGTCAATGGGCAGGATGGGCTCTCTAGCCTTTTGGCAACTATCCTAATATGGCCGAGCCAGGAAGCCCAAATCCAGGAGATCAAACAGCAGGGAGTCCCCAATATCCCACTTGGCCCATGGCCTAAGTTGCACCAGTACCAGACCCTTTTTTTCCTTCTGCCCCACCCAGTTCCATAGTTCACCACACCAACTTCGTCCCTCCCAGTACACCCAGCCACCATTGCTTCCCCTCACCCCAACTACACAACATTTGCACAGCCAATAGTACATGAAGAACATTTTAAGCAAGTCCCACAGCATAGCAATAAAACCAGGACACCCCCCCCCAGCACCACCAAAACCCACACATGGCAACCTCACATTAAACCCCATAAAACAGACCACAGCAAGACCAAAGCCAAAATACATTTTCCCTCCCATTCAGTTCCCAGAGCACCAATGTATACATCAGAAATACTTCACCTAACATTGCATAAACAATAGAATATAACATTTCCCCCAGCGCCCACACAATCCCATAACATTGCCATAACCCACACAATCCCATAAGCCAACCCCTGCACAAAAATCACAAACTCTCTTCCATGCCACTAAGCCACAACAGACTGGCTACTCTCCACCCAGGCCTGTGCAAGGCCACTGCAGTACCACCACCCACCACTAGGGCCGAAACGCCCGTCCCTCCCCTCACCGCCATAAGAAAAAACCCCAAAACAACCCAAACACTTCAAAAACAAACAAAACAATAAACAAGACCTTCCCCCTGTTCCTACCTTTGGTCTCCGCCCCCTCACCGATCGTCCGTGCTGCAACCGGCCTCTAACGGGGGCCCGGCGAGCGGACGGCACCTTCTGCACACCCGCTCGCCCCGTCGCCATCTTGGGAAAGTGGGGGCCCTTACCGAGGGTGGGGGGCAAGGAGCGGAGCGGCCCGCGGATAAGTGAGATCAGCCATAGGAAGTGTGGATTCAGTATCCACACTTTGGAAGTGTCCCTGATTTGCCCCGTGGTGGTCCCAAAGCACTCTGCCTCTTCCCCCTATCTTGACTCTGCTCTTTCGTCTCCCCATTTCCCCCTCCCTCGGCCTGGGGGAAACCCAGGAAAGCAGCCGCTTGCAAACCGCGGCTTGGCTCAACAGCCGGCGCTCTCTCTCGGTTCATCTGAGGACAATCGCCCCCACCTTTCTTCGCATTCAGTTCCATTCACTCTGCAGCAATAACGAGTCCAAATCCGCAGCCAATCCAACGGCTTTGGACTATAGGGATCCTGAGGGGGGGGGGGGGAACGGGACCCCAAGCCTTCTGACAACAGGGGGGCCGGGGAGCTCAAGTACTACAAATCTTTTTTTCTCGGCTTTTAACCACTTCTTTCCTGGACAAACTCAAGGTCCCTTTTGCTGGCTGGAAGCTGCCAGAGGGACCCAAACGGAACATCCATGGACTATGGGGGGAGGAAAGATGCCTTTGCCTCGGTGGATCGCCTCCAGGAGAAGTGGGAAGAGGGATCCATGCGAGTAGGGGGGCCCCGAACTCCCCACCCTCGTCTGTGCCAGCTGGGACTTGAAGTTCACCAAGGACAAAGGAGGACTACAACTCCCAGGAAGTGCCTGTTTTGAAGATCATTACTCTGGGAGCAACAGCTGCGTGGGAATGTATTTGGGGATGATTGCAAGGGATCTCTGTATTGTATTGTCTTGTACTTTGTACCCCTCATGTGTTCCCTTTTTGTGTCAATGTAACGTCTAAGATAATGCCCTCAAGCAGAGCGTTCCAAAGGTTAACAGAACACAGTAACCCACTTTCCTATCCATTTTGCCTTGCACAAATAATAATCTGGGGAGGGACGTTGGGTTTCTTCGAGGGGATGAGGATCACCCTCTATGCCCAAGACTTCCCCCGCATATATCCCTCTCATCTTCGGAGCTTGGCCAATGGGAAGGGAATATGTAAGGTCATCTAGTCAAACCCCAAAACATGGTTGATTCATGCGGGCTTCGGACCCCCGCAGTCAGCCCTAATAACTATCTCTCAGGACCACTCTAAGCTAAGCAACCATGCTTCCAAACTCAGCCAGGGCTCTCTTTGCGGAGAGTTCCCCTGGTAAACAAATAATACATTTTCTGGCCATATGATGCCTTTTTCACCAATATGGGGGGGAGGTCAGGTGTTCTGTGGAACATAGATTCCGCCATTATGAGCCTGGATTCCCCCCCGCTCGTGTCCCCCCCTTGGCTTCGGAGCTGGACCCCCAAGGGATCATGGGCTTTAGCAAACCCAAGTCACTCTACCACCCCATAGCTGGACCTGAGTGGGCTTCGGAACCCCGCTTGCCAGCTGCAATAACTTATACTTTGGCCATTTTGAACTGAGAAATCATGCTTCCCGCTAGACTGAAACTCTCAACACAAAGGAGTTTCAGCCCAGGACAAAAGACTCCCATTAAGGCACTCAGGACAAACAATAAACAGGAAGGTGGGCTTTCACATCGAAGGCCCTCCAGCCGCAGGGTATCTCAGCCATAAGTTACTTCCTCCACCCAGCCGTTTCTCCTTTGTGTCTTTTCCCGCCTTGCTAGCTAGCTAGGATAGGCTCGTTTGAATTCTGGCGCTTCTCTTATTGGCCAAAGCGCGGTCTCCCCTCCTGGCTCAGCTGACTTTGACAGCCAGGCCAATCAGCTGAAGCTACACATGGAAGGGAAGGCGCCCGTTCAAATGTAAATGACTGCTTTTGACTGCTTTTCTATATATTGGACTGCTTCTCCATTAAAGACTATGCTTTTTGCCTTTGGATTCCTGGCTGTGGCATTGCATCCTATTCAGCTGAATTAGATTCTTCTCTCGGTAATGGCGTTCTTCCGTCTGGGTGAGCATTGATCTGGGTTTCTTTGGGATTTGTAGTTCTGGGAAGATCATCCAGATTTTGGGCCTCGATCCTCGCTTTTAGGGGTGGCCTGGGCTCTCTCCCCTTATGGGAAGGCCCCCAAAACGTGGTTCGGTAATACTAAGAGAAGGAAAACTCTGATTTCAAACCCGGGCAGATGGTGCTCACTTAACCCTGTAAGGTCAACCATCTAAGAGAAGGAAACTCAAGTCAAACCTACGACCTGAGGACCTTGCTGCCTCCATCCAAGCTTGCTAGGCCCCGGCCAGGGTTGTAGCTGGGGGGGGGCTTAGGGGGCTTCAGCCCCCCCCCAATTCTCAGGGTGGTCCACGAAAAGGCCTTACTGGTACATTATTTAAACTGTTATGTTTATTCATATCAAGATCTGATCACCATGCTCATTATATCCCACATTAATGGGGTTATTGGGATAACAATACAAAAGGTTTGCTAGGGTAGACTCTCTTCCACCCAGTCTCAGCCCCCCCCCCCGAATCAAAATCCTGGCTACAGCCCTGGCAGATGAACCTTTGGTTTAAAGGGTGAGGCCAGTTCTGTGCACGCTGCGCTCCACCAGAAATATCCATTGCACAGGCTCGAAGGACACATCCAATCTCCGAAATAGTCATCAACGCGCTTGTAGAAAGCCTGGGATGGGTCCTTCCTGAATCTTTGTTCACAAAGAAAAGTCAAGAAAGAAGAGTACTGAGAGTCTTTGACAGAGGATCTCGTACAGCAAATGAAAAGTTGTCCTTCCCAATTCTAGTCCCAAAACCAAATGTTTGAATTTTACAGAATAGAAGGAACATATTCTGTAAAAGACAGAGATCCTGTGGCTGGGTCCTCCAGGCTGTAGGGACGTTCAGCTTCCAACCCTGGACAGCGTGACATTATGTCCGTCGCCCTCTGTTAAGAGCTTAGAGTAACCTTGGACCCCCTGTTGTCGATGGAGGCCCACGTCTCCAGCGTCAGCAGGGTAGCATTTTTCCATCTTCGCCAGGCGAGGAAGCTGGCCCCCTATTTGTCCCGGCGCAACTTAGCCACAGTGATCCAAGCCACGGTCATCTCGAGGCTGGACTACTGTAACGCTCTTTACATTGGCCTTCCTCTGTCGGTAATCTGGAGATTCAAGCTGGTGCAGAACGCCGCAGCGCGACTCCTGGCGGGGGTCCCGATTGGCCACCACACCACGCCAATCCTGCGCGAACTGCACTGGCTCCCAATTGAATGCCGGATTGCCTTCAAAGTGTTAGTCCTGACTTTTAAGGCCTTACATGGTCTGGGGCCAGTGTACCCGCGGGACCGCCTTGTCCCATACCATCCCACCAGATCACTGCACTCCGAAGAGCTAAACCTCCTGGTCATCCCAAATGTGAGGACCTACCATCTGTCCGCAACATGCCGCCGGGCTTTCTCTGTTGCAGCCCCAACCCTGTGGAATGCACTGCCCGCCGGCATCCGTGCCACCCAGGGCCTCCTCCCGTTCAGGAGAGCAGTTAAGACATTGCTGTTCCAAAAGCCTTCGGAGTTAGCTAAACTGTAGCTCGCACCGCCTAGCTGTCAGCCCACAGCGACTCCATTTCTTGTTTCAACTGTTCTAATTGTAATTCCATCTTTATGGTATTACTGTGGCTTATGAGTTATCTGACAATTGTATTTTATGAACTGTTGTATGTCGCCCGAGCCGTTGGGGGACGGGGGGACAGACAAATGCGAAATAATAAAATAAATAATATTCTAGAGGCATTTCCAACCACTCTTGCTCTCTTTCTTTTAATTTCCTTTCAATGAGCCAACTACATTTTTTCTCTTCTCATCTACCATCCCTCAACACTTTAGCTTCCACCAGAATTTTCTCATTCTGATAAACACATTAAAATGTTTTCATTTGCACATTCTGAAGTGCCTACAAGAATAATCTATAGAAAAGTTTAGCACAAGAAGGGCATTTGAACCGAAATCTCTGCAGCTTCCCAAACTGCTGACTACATCATTCCTCTGTCTAGCTACTGGTATAATTTATGGCTTTTAAGCATCATTAGTCAACTTTTTGATTTCACATGGCTTCCAGTAGTTTCTTCAGGTATGGCAAGTTTAATGATGCCTTCATTATAATTGCGTTGCACGGAATGTCAATTACTACCTGATCAATACAAAATTTTGCTTCAGTCATCTATTTCAGTCCAGCTTTTTGTTGAGGTTTACTTCTCAAGGGCCATTTTACTTTGGTATACGTTCAATTCAACAAGTATTTTCTCCTTCTTAGAGCATATCACTACACTACTGATAGCAATGAAGAACATGTGGAAGCGGAGTATCCTTGGACAAAGGAAGAGCTATGCATAAAAACAGGTGCTGCAAAATCCATTCATCTTCCACATCAAGTTGACAGAATGGTGCGTCTGGAGCTGTTTTAGCAAATATTTTGTCATCTCTTTCAGTTTTTCAGAGGGAGGAGCAACAGTGTCGCAACACAGAGAGCCTTAAAGAGCCAAGCCAATAGAGTATAAAGTAAAGTTTATTCAGAATGCCACAAAGAACTCAAAAAGGGCCAAACTAACCCAAAAACTCTTCAACTTCAGTGTGAACGTGAACTAACTCAAAATTGTGATCTAACTGGCCAAAACTGTCCCAAATGCAAAAAATCCAGATTATCTCTCCTAACCCCCCCCCGATATAAGCTCAAAGTGCAGCAACACACAGGGAAAAAGGCACATGATGTCATCATCAATGGGGGGGGGGAACCAGGAAGCGAAGAAACGTCAACGAGGTCCAGAAGTCGAAACGGGCAGGCAGCAAACACGTAGTCAAACCAATCCGGCGTCAGCGAAGAGGAAGCGGCAGCATTAGGCATGTAGCCGGGGGCTTGGGGCTTTTCACCCCCCCCAAAATTCTCAGGGTGGTCTGCGATAAGGCCTTATTGGTACAATATTTAAACTGCTATGTGTATTTATATCATCATCTGATCACCATGCTCAATATATCCCATATGCATGGGGGTATTGGGGTAACGATATAAAAGGTTTGCTAGGGTAGACCCTCTCCCATTCAGATTCAGCCCCCCCCGAATCAAACTCAGCCCTTCCTGAATCAAAATCCTGGCTACGGTCCTGGGCAGCAACAATACACCAAGCTGGGATAAAGCGAAGGAGAAGACAGCAGTGTCAATAATCCGGTCCAGGGTCAGCACGAAGCAGGGAGCAGCTAAGTCCAAGAGTCAGTCCATAGGAATGCAAGGAACACAGGAACACAGCACACAGGGCAGAACACGGGCACCCAGCAACACCTTGCCAACTGCAAGGAATCCCCTTTCCAATTTTTTCACAAATCCTCATCAGAACTCGAACGAACCGACGCCCCATCATTAGCCCTCTCTCAGCTGCTATTGCAGCTTCACGTGCAGTCCTTTGCATCCCTTGCCAAGCTCTCCTTCTCCTGTCACGACTTAGCTCTCCCCAAGACGAAGTTTGGTCATCCGTACTCCAATTCCCATCCCTAGCAAACCCCACAAACGTATCGTTGCTAGTTGGTTCTGCACAAATATCACGCACTTCCTGTGCTTTGGTCCAGTCCATATCACTAGACACATCCTCCGAATCCCCATCTCACTTCCCATAGTTGGCTCGTTATGATCAGACCCATCATCCCCAGAGAAACCCTCAAAGGAATCTTCATCAGTAGATTCACTAAGTATTTGCTGGATTCTTTTTCTTCCCTGTTCTTCATCTGACTCGTGTAACCCATTTTGCCCTCCTAGCTTCAACCTCCATGCTTTCAGCATCACTAAAGGACTCATCTACAACAAACGGAGTAGGTGGAAGGAAGTGACAAGACATATTCCTGAGAGAGCTGTGATTATGTAGTTGGTTTATGATTATGTAGTTGATTAATGAAAATACTGATTTTTACATAAAACAAAAGAGATTGGGAGAAGTTGAGAGTTAGGTCCCATAATTCTATAGCCTATAGTTCAGTGTGCATGCCTAGTTTCCTTGTAGAATCCCAGAGTCATAGACTTGGAAGAAACCACAACGCCTAACATGCAGGAAAACACTTAGAAATGGAGATGAGCACTAACCCTCAGAGTCGGACATGTCTGAACTTAATGTCAGGGGGAAACCCTTTTTACTAGCCCCTCTTTAAATACCCACAAAGAAGGAAATTCCATCACAAGGCCACTTCCCCCCAGTGCATACTGGGAGGAAGGAGTTTTGCCTCCCTCCCACGAGGAAGTGAGTTGGAGGTTCCGGATGGAGCCTCCCTGCAACTGGGGCGTGGCTTCATCCACCGAAAGCCTGTCCCAGTTGCTCACTTCTTGCGAAGGCTTCGACCCACCACTCCCACCCATTAATAGTATCTGCCCGGTTGCCCGTTGGAGCCGGGGAGGAGTTTTTCCCCCTCTATTGATATGGTTTTTTTTGCCTACCCTCCTTTACTGTTTAGGGGCTAGAGCAGGGGTGCTCATTACGGTGATCGGGAGTACCTAGGTGATCTTCGGCCCTCTTCCAGGTGATCTTTGGGCCTCACCAGCTGGATGGCGTGCTCCTGCCATGGGCGCGCACATGTGCTCCCGCCGCCACCTTCGCGGGCTTCTTTTGCCAAAATGAGGCTTTAGTGGGCAGGCCCTGGTGCTCGTCTTGCCACGCACGGTGTGGTGACATGACCGTCCATTGGTTGCTGCTGGGGGGTGGGTGGGAACAAGGCAAAGGCATGCGCATGGATAGGATGCGAGGCTGTGGGAGGGATGGAGGGAATGTGTGTGTGTGTGAGAGAGAGAGAGAGCTAAGGAGAGAAGAAAGAACTCCGGAGAACTTTTTCGGATCCTTTTGGCTGGCAGGCAGGCGGGCGCTTGAAGGAGAGCGGGAGAGAGAGAGAGAGAAAGTGCACGCAAGGAGCAGGACGGGATGGGGACTTACTGCTTCGCGAAAGCACGTAGCAGGAAGGAGAAAGGCAACGAAGACATTAAGAGAGAGCGTGCGCGCAGGCAAGGAGGATCCCCTTCCCGGGTGCGCGCGGCGGCGTGTTCGTGGGCAGGCAAGAAAGAAGCCCCGTGCGGACGGAAGGCTGCAGTAGGAGCGTGCGCGCGCATGCCCACATTCACACAGGTGATCTTTTCAACCTGATTGTTCATATAGTAGCTCGCATGATGAAAAAGTGTGGGCACCCCTGGGCTAGAGGGAGGGGTGTTTATAAATAGGCTTAGTGGAAAATAGATAGGGAAATTCCCATATCTTGGTGTGCATTCAAGGCACCCCTGTTGGGGGTGAAGGCCATCATGTTAATACTCAATCAAAGTTCAAGTTGATCGGGGAAGTTCTGTTGAATGGCCTGTAATGGGAGGAGTCTGGTCTCAATATCTTGGGGACCAGACCTCACTCTCATTTCCCTTAACGGGTTGCCTTGGCCGGATGTCAAGGAATACAGTTGTTTCGCCCACAAATTAACATCGAAACCAGGTAGGGTGGCTACCTGAATTGGATACACCAAATTCCTGACACCCTTTGAGTTAAGGTTAAGGACAGTTAAATAGGTAACAATTCAAATAAATGTTGCCCAATTTGAACCCAACCATTGTTGTCGTGTGTCTTATTTCGGGGGTGGGCAGGCAATGCATGCCATACTATTCTACTGTAAAACAGCTCTTTTCCTCAGGAAGTTTAAGTGAAAGCTTTCTTCCTGTAGTTTGAAGCCATTGTTCCATGTTCTAATCCACTGATTCCCAAAGTGGGCGGTACAACCCCCTGGTGGGCGGTGAGGCGATCCAAGGGGGCGGTGGAAGGCTCAGGGGAATTTGGGGAGCGGTGAACCCCTTTAAGGGGCCGGTGAACTATTGGGCATTTAGGAGGGGTTGCGCAGCCCTCTTCTTTGGCCCCGCCCCCTTCGCTTTGAGCTGCATATTAGATATTTGGATCATAATTCGTAAGAGTAGCAAAATCATTTATGAAGCAACGACAATATGGTTGGGGGTCATCACAACATGAGGAACCTTATTTAGGGGTCATGGCATTAGAAAGGTTGAGAACCACTGCATTATTACATATGTCAGGCCCCAGGCCTTGGTTTCCCTAGAACCAAACCTCAGCCATGTTGGCATTAATACGCCGGCCAGGCCTGTATGCCTTTCTCCTGCAAACCATCTGCAAGGCAGGCAGGGTGAAACATTCAAGGTCGCTACTGTTGTTCAAGCCGGTACTGATAAGCGAAGGCTCTGAGAGCTCGGAGATGGGGCGACTCCTGCTTGCCCAGATGTCCAGAGTTAATTGGGTTTACATACCTTGCTGATGAGGGGATCTAAACAGCAGCTGGGATCCATCCTGTGTGAACTGACACTCGCCGTAAAGTACGTCGAAAGCTTCAAAGCCTTAGAGAACTGTAAAACACTGGGCCTTAGCATCCATCCCCATCTTGAGCCAACTTTGCATCTTCAAGACCATGGAATCCTGAATAGGCCACTGGGCCTTCCTGCTAAGAACTTTGCCTGCCAAGCTTGCTTCTTGCCCTCTTTGGATTTGGCCCGCTTGGGCACAAAGACTTTGTTTTGCTTTGGATCCTGATTACTACGGGACTATAATCAATTGCTGCTTTTATTGGACATTGCTGCCATTTTGCTGGTGCCACTTTAAAGGCATTTAGACTGACTTCTAGCCTCTTTCCTTTAACCAGTTATTCTAAATAAACCTTTTGTACCTCAGCTGGACTTTGTGGTTTATCAAGAAAGGTTCCAAGTGTCAACATATATCTTTCTGTTTAATTGCTATTAAATTAAAAATAATAATTTCTAAGGGAGTGGTGAGTAAAAATTTTCTGGAAAGGGGCGGTAGACCAAAAAAGTTAATCCAATCTGCAGAGCAGGAGAAAACAAGCTTGCTCCCTCCTCAATATGACATTTTTTTAATATTTAGACAAGGCTACCATGTCCCCTCTTAAACTTTTCTTCTCCAGGTCAAACATATCCAGCTCCTTGAGCCGTTCCTCATAGGGTATGGTTTCCAAACCTTTTTCATTTTGGTCCTCTGGACACATTCCAGCTTGTCTCCATCTTAAATTGAAAATCTGTTTTTTTTAAAAAATTAATAAATAAACAAACGAACAGGTACATTTAAGATGAAGTTCCTCTTTTAAGAGCCTCTGGTATAATCTGGCAAGGGAAAAGATCTAGAATAAATTTTAAAATTATGACAGACAAAAAAAATAAAGGGGGCTTTGGCCTGCCGGATTTGAAACTATATTTTGAGGCATGCGCACTCCAGTGGGTTAAAGATTGGATTTCTTTAAAAATCAGAAATTATTAACCCTGGAAGGATATAACCTAAGAGTAGGCTGGCATGCCTACTTATGGTATGGGAAAGCCAAGGTGGAAAGCAATTTCGTAACCATTTTGTCAGGTCCGCACTGCTCAAAGTCTGGAACAAATATAAAAACCGCTTCTACAGGAAGACACCTTTATGGGTCTCCCCGATTGAGGCCAATCAGAGAAGACTCCAAGGTTGGGGCAACTGGCTATCATATGAGGAATTGCTTAAAAAAAGGGACACAAACGGGAATAGTGAATTAAAATCTGAAGAAGAAATTAGAGAAATTAAGGAAAATTTAACCTGGCTCCAATTTTATCAGATTAAAGATACATACAATCAAGATAAGAAAATAGGATTTATGGATGGGGAGGATTTCTGGTTAAAACTGATAAAAGCGAATAAGAAAAATATAACCAAAATTTATAACAAATTATTAGACTGGGAGACAGAAATGGAAGAGATAAAAATTGCATGATCACTTGGGCAAAGAATTTGGGCAGACAGATAAAATTACATGAATGGCAAAAATTTGGAACAAAAAATTAAAATACACATACTCATCAGATTTGAAGGAAAATTGGTTAAAAATGTTCCATAGATGGTATATAACACCAAAAAAAATAGCAATTATGTATAAAAAAAGTCATTCGAATTGTTGGAAATGTAAATCACACGAAGGAAGTTATTTCCACATGTGGTGGTCATGCCCAAAAACGATTGCTTTTTGGAGAATAGTCCATAAGGAAACCCAATCCATACTGCAAATCAAATTTCCTCTAAAGCCAGAATATTATTTGTTGGGGCTAACCGATAGTGATTTAAAATTAGATGAGAATAATGATAAATTATTCACCTATATGATAACAGCAGCACGCCTGGTATTTGCAAGAGAATGGAAGACAGACCTAACTCCCAAACTGGATCAATGGATACAGAAGATATATGATATTAAGGACATGGACAAATTAACTTTTTGTTTAAGAAGAAATATGGGATCCCCAAGAAAACTAACCGATTGGACATTATTAGAAGAATACATGAAAACAAAAGAATTGCAAGGATAAACAGAGAAATATCCACATAGAGAAGAATGGAAGTCACCTTGTACATAACCTCACAGCTTTGTACCCCCCTGTTTCGACCCGCCCCTCCCTTACCTTCCCCCTTCACTGTAAACCACACCCTACCCATAACCTATGACCCCTACCCCCATGAATCTTATTGTGATACCTATTCACACCACAATTCTATTTCATGTGCACAAAAGATGTGAAAATTAATAAATATATTTCAAAAAAAAAAAAAAAAAAGAGCCTCTGGTATAAATGGGCTGGATTGAATTTTAGAGGACAAAATTCGTTTAAAGATTAATGCAGGAGAGGCTTATTTTTTGTAGATGCAATAATTTTTCTCCTATCCTTCTTTCTCGAAGCTAAGTTTTTAAAAACCTAAATTACCTATGATGATATGCCTTTTGGTATTCATTATTTCTTCCTGAATGACCCAGATATCACCCTTGGATGTTCAGAGAGTAGGACGAGGTAGGTCTTTTCTGTCCAGTGTTTTCATCAACAACCATATGTCTGGAGTATTTGCAGAACAGAGGAAGTGAATGATAGCTGCTAGAGAGTGGCTGCTGAGCGCACAAGTGCCACATGGTGTGTTGGCATACAGAATCAGTCTTTTTTGAAAAACAGAAACAACCCTTAAAAATAATTTCACCCTTTTCCACCAGCTATATACAAACAGATTTCTGCACTTGGGAAGCAAATTGAACAGCAAATATAGTTATATCCATCACTGAGTGCAAAATATCACATCAGAAGCACATCTCTGGCTACCATTCATGGCATATTAAAATATTAAGTCCTGATATTTAGGTAGCTGGTATAAGCTAGAATCCCTTATATCATGCCTGCAAGTCTGGCTTTCATCTCTATATATAATAAAGCGGAATGTTTGTATGTTTGTATGTATGTATGTTTGTATGTATGTGGTAGCATTCTGATTGGCTCCCAGCCTCTACATTCTGACAACATGATTGGTTGCCAGTGAGGGAGTATTTGCATAATGCCTCTAATTGGCCAGCCAACACGAAACATTCCGCCACTCTAAACTGACAGAGGGGGATAAGGCAAAGGCCTGAGGCAATCAGCCATGGTGGGAGTTTACATCCTGGTGCAGTTTGAAGGAGGGCAGACCATGGATGATGGGACTTGAAGTTCCTCCAATCACTCCCCAGACCGCTGCCACCCTCATCCACTGACTGATCCAGACCAAACTTGGCACACAGAGCCTCCATGACCCACTTTACATCCTGGTGCAGTTTGAAGGAGGACAGACCATGGATGATGGAACTTTAAGTACCTCCAATCACTTCCCCAGACCGCTGCCACCCTCATCCACTGACTGATCAAGACCAAACTTGACACACAGAGCCCCCATGACCCACTTTACATCCTGGTGCAGTTTGGAAGAGGGCAGACCATGCATGATGGGACTTGAAGTACCTTCATTCACTTCCTGAGAGCACTGTGACCCTCATCCAATGACCAATACAGACCAAACTTGCCTAACAGAGCCCCCTTGACCCACTCTACACCCT
>JARBWK010002754.1:0-14113 GCA_030556195.1 Anolis apletophallus | reverse complement strand
ATGACCCCTTGATTGACTGAAGTGTCCGGTTCCAAGAGGACAAAGGCATGGGCCAACTTGGGCCCTCCTCCAGGTGTTTTGGACTCCAACTCCCACAACTTGGGTTTGCAGATGACCCCTTGATTGACTGAAGTGTCCGGTTCCAAGAGGACAAAGGCATGGGCCAACTTGGGCCCTCCCTCCAGGTGTTTCGGACTTCAACTCCCACAACGTGGGTATGCTGGTGACCCCTTGATTGACTGAAGTGTCCGGTTCCAAGAGGACAAAGGCATGGGCCAACTTGGGCCCTCCCTCCAGGTGTTTTGGACTCCAACTCCCACAACGTGGGTATGCAGATGACCCCTTGATTGACTGAAGTGTCCGATTCCAAGAGGACAAAGGCATGGGCCAACTTGGGCCCTCCCTCCAGGTGTTTCGGACTTCAACTCCCATAGCGTGGGTATGCAGATGACCCTTTGATTGACTGAAGTGTCCGATTCCAAGAGGACAAAGGCATGGGCCAACTTGGGCCCTCCTCCAGGTGTTTTGGACTCCAACTCCCTGGCGTGGGTATGCAGATGACCCCTTGATTGACTGAAGTGTCCGGTTCCAAGAGGACAATGGCATGGGCCAACTTGGGCCCTCCCTCCAGGTGTTTTGGACTTCAACTCCCACAACGTGGGTATGCAGATGACCCCTTGATTGACTGAAGTGTCCGGTTCCAAGAGGACAAAGGCATGGGCCAACTTGAGCCCTCCCTCCAGGTATTTTGGACTATTTCTTCCTGAGAACTGGACAGAAGGTCGCACGCGGTCCCCCACCTTTGGAACAGCTGAGTCAGGGTGAAAGTCAGAGCGTGAGAGCTTTTGCCAGTGTGAGTAAAAGTACCAGAGCGGCTTGGCTCCTCCAGGCAGAAGGAAAGTTAAAATCGAAAAACCGAGATGGCAGAAAAAGGCAGAAACGTTATAGCAAAAATATGAGACAGAAACGGAGCCGATCGGTGAAACTTGACTTTTCGTGGATACTGGTTCCATTGAAGTCAATAAGGACTCCATATCCGCGGTTTTCACGGCCGTGTTCCCCCTGCCCCCAAGCACCAAAATGGCACCCGGGGGAAAGCGGGCAGAGACACTGCCGCTTTGGGGAAAGTTTGTTTACAAAATGGCAGAGGGAAGGTGATGTATGTGTGCCTTTTGGGAAAACTGATGTTGCTACAGGAAATGGGAGCTTACTGTTGTTGCGAGGGCTACCATGTGTCAGGAGAAAATGAAGCATAGGCAGAGGCAGAGAGAAAAAAAAGAAGGGGGCATTTTGCTGGTCTTTGTTCTTCTGCAACCTGGCCCAAGTGGCAGCAGGGGACTGTGGAACTCTCAGCTGCAGGATTCTGACTCAGAACCTGTTTGGCTCGACTCCACATTGACCCCCAAGCCATACAAATGGTGTCAAGCTAAACTAAATCTACGGTGCAGATGCATCGTCAGAGGCATTCTGGAAACACAATTAACGTGAAAAATTGAATCTGCTTCGACTTCAGGGACAAAACCAAGGCTCAACCCCCCCCAAATTCCCCGTTCTTCGCGGCAACGCTTCCCTTCCATTTTGTTGCATTCCTGATTTACAACATTCATCGTCGAGCAACGTGCGCTCTCTCTTTCCGCGCCGAGTCCTGGGGCTGTCATTGTTTTGGGTTTTTTTTTATGAAAAGAACCGATATTAATATTGATCGTGGTTTACAACTTTTCGAGAGTCAAGTTAAAACTGTTAGGATGGATTTTGGGGGCGACCGAGGGGAGGGGAGCTGCGTGAAAGGCAGCAAATTGGTAACCGAAAAGCAAAGCGTCGGAGAGGATTCAAGATCTGCCCAACAGCCTCTTCTGCTCAGAGACCTCCGAATCTGGATTCACGCTGTGCTTAGAGAGACGCCGAATGCAGTGCTTTACAGCTCCTTCCTTGCCTAAGGACGCAGGCCAACTCAAAATAGTGATTCTTCGTGAACGAAGATTCAGGAAGGACTCACCCCACGCTTTCTACAAGCGCGTTGATGACTAAAAAGGCCAATCTGAGATAGGCAAGTCCGGTTGCAGAAAGCACAGCAGGAAAGTCTCCTTGGGTGATGTTGTTTCCAAGTTGTGGTTCTCTTCGAGACTCGTTCGGCGTGTCTTCCCGAAAGAGGCCGCAGCATTGTGGAGAGTGCGTCTCCGTGCCTCCCGATGTGAGGCCAGGGTGGACCATTGTTGGTGATCAATCTGGCTGAGCCTGAGATGTTGTTTCAGGGAGTCCTTGTATCTCTTTTTGGGGGCGCCTCTCTTGCGCTGACCCGTGGCGAGTTCACCATAGAGTAGTATCTTTGGGAGGCGGTGGTCCTCCATCCTAGAGACCCTGTGCCCTGTCCAGCGCAGCTGTGTTCTCAATAGCATGGCCTCAACGCTGGTGACCCCTGCTTGCTCAAGGACAGCAATGGTAACGAACAGAAATTTTGGGGATCTTGCCCTGAAGGCAAACCAGTTAGATCCATCAAAAGAGGGTCTAAAATGGCCTGGTGAGAAAGGAAGCCAGCCAATCCCCTTTCCCTTAAATTTCCTAATAAAAAAATCTCACCAGGTTGAAGAAAAGCCACTGAGTTTTTATTCATCCAGCTGGAAATGAGGTACTAACCGCAATCCTTCGGCCATGCTAGTACAAAGCATACATGTAATACATACGTTTTTATACTTTTTCCAAAACAGAACAGTTTTCAAACTGCCCACTTGCCTCAATTGACTGTGGGTCTAAGCCAATGGGAGGAATGGGGGGGATGGATGGAATAATGAGTCAGGGTTTTGAAGATTAAGATTTGTTAATGAAGTTTCATTGATAAGGAGGAAATCCTAAATCTGGTGATGTTTGGCTGTCTTTGTGTGGTGTTGAAAAATTAATGACATTTCCTGGCAGTAGCATGCACTTCTGATGGTTTTTCTTTGTTTAGTAAATGTGTGAGAGATTGTGGGATTTTCCATGTGAGGCTAAACAGACAGGGCTCTTCCTGGGTCACGGAGGAATCCCTGATCAATTAATAGATGTGTTAATGAAGTTTTGAGATTGTAGCATGTCTGATTAGCAAGGGAAGGCCCCTTGCAGTCCTGCAATCTTACCACCGATTGTTTGGGTCCTTGGAATACATGGTTTTCATGGTTTTGGGTCATGGGTCTGGCCGTCTCTCATTTCCTAAGTGGCGTGTTCTATTTGTAGGATCTTTCTTAAGTAAATACGTGTAGCAATTGGGCTATGTCCTGGGTTTGAGTCTTGTGAAACGACCCTCCATGTTATACAAAGGATGTGGCCAGGTGGCTTTTCCTGTCTTTTGAAATAACCATTGATACCTATTAGCACTCTTCAATCTTGCAAAGGCTTTTGCCGGATTCTTCCTAAATGTTTGGGGCTGCTTACAGGCAGGGTGACTCATCTTTGTTACAAACAGGGCCGTAGCCAGGATTTTGGTTCAGGGGGGGCTGAGTTTGGTTCGGGGGGGGGGCTGAGACTGGGTGGAAGAGGGTTTACCCTAGGAAATCTTTTGTATTGTTATCCCAATAACCCCATGAAGGTGGGATATAATGAGCATGGTGATCAGATCATGATATGAATAAACATAACAGTTTAAATAATGTACCAGAAAGGCCTTCTCGCGGACCACCCTGAGAATTTCAGGGGGGGCTGAAGCCCCCTTAGCCCCCCCCCCTGACTACATGCCTGGTTACAAAGTACATTTTGTCAAGACAAAACATTTAGAAGTTACCATTTAAAATACAAGGATAGAAGGAAAAGGAAATAATAATACTCTTATACAGTTTCTAGGCATTTCATGGGGGTTAGGGCAGTGTTTCTCAACCAGTGTGCCGTGGCACACTAGTGTGCCGTGAGCGATCATCAGGTGTGCCGCAAGAAAAGCTCTCTGCCCCCCTTCCTTCCCCCCCCTCCTGCCGAACTCCTGCTGCTTGGGAGAGGAGGAGGGAGGGACGGGCGACACAAAGAAAAAGAAGAAGGGACCGGGGCACCGCCTCCTTCAGACGTTTCCCCAACCAGCCTCCAATCTGCCATGACTCCCGCCATGACTCTCGCCCCTTGCTTGTTGAAGCTGCGCGGAGGAGGAGCCCGCCTACTGAAGCCCGTCCACCGCTCATGCTCCTCCTCTGAGAGAGAGCTGAAGCCGGGGGAGGGGCATGGCGCAGCCTGGCTGCGCCCCCTCCCCCGGCTTCAGCACTCCCACAGCCGCCAGCCTTGAGGGGCAGTGCCAAGCCAGCACTGGCAGAGCCAGTACAATGCTGGCTTGCCCCCTCAAAGCTGGTGAAGCTGTGGGAGAACTGAAGCTGGGGGGAGGGGCGGGGCATGGCGTGGCCTGGCTCCGCCCCCTCCTCCAGCTTAAGCGCCCTCATAGCTTCGCCAGCCTTGAGGGGGCAGTGCCAAGCCAGCGGTGGCACAGCCAGCACAATGCTGGCTTGGCACTGCCCCCTCAAGGCTGGTGAAGCTGTGGGAGAGCTGAAGCCAGGGGGAAGGGGCGGGGCATGATGTGGCCTGTCTCCTCCCTGGCTTCGGCACTCCCAGCTGCTCCCCGCAGCTCACCACCCCCAGCCGTACTTTACTGTGTTACAGTATCAATTTGTGTCATTTTGGCTGGTGGTGTGCCCCCAGATTTTTAAATGTTAAAAGTGTGCCGCGGCTCAAAAAAGGTTGGGAAACACTGGGTTAGGGCACGCAAAGGGAGAACTTACACAGAAGTCTAGGGAAATACAGGAAAATATCATGCTTGACTTTCATACAGCTTTGGCATTTCATACAGTTTCATAGCGAGAGAGTCCAGGGAAACAATTATTTCATATTCATGGAGTAGAAAGAAAGTCCATCTGTGTCCTTGGGAAAAACTATAAGAGAAAAGTCCTTTTGCTAATAGCCAGAGGAGAGTCCAAACACACGGAAGTCCTTAGAAAACTATGTCTCTCAAATCACTCAGGGCTTGCCTGTTGGCCTGTCCGTGCAACTCCGTACGCAAAGAGTCCATGGCTTCAGGTCAAGTGAGGCAAGAAAACAAAGAGGTGGAAATGGCTGAAGGTCTTTTGATGCCAAATCCCAGCCTTTTGTGGTAGAGATGCCAGACCACATATGCAGGAACTTTGGAACTCCCTGCTGCAGGTCAATGAAACAGGGGCTCGACTTCATCAACATTCGTCACATAGTCGGTCCAGTGTATACTTAGGATTGTGTGAAGACAGCGCTGATGAAAGCGTTCAAGGAGTCGTAGGTGTTGGCGATAGCTGACCCATGTTTCAGACCCATAGAGGAGAATAGATGGCTTGGCCCCGACTTACCGGGCCAAGCTGATTGTGGCGCTGGGTGTCCTCGCTGCCATTATTTATTTATTTATTTATTTATTATTCGATCTTATATTCCGCTCCTCCCTGCAGGCTCGGGGCGGATCACAAACAACTATAAAAGATGCTGCGCATAGGACTTGCAGCTTTACATAGTATAAAAAAACAACATATAAAACCGGTATACATTAAAATCAGAAATTGGGTTTCTAAAACTCCAGGCATAACCCCTCAGGCGAGATTTGTTTGTCTGTTAATCAAAGGCCATTTTAAACAAAACAGTCTTACAAGCTCTTCGAAAAGGGCCGAGCTCTGAAATTGCTCTGGAGGTATCAGGCAGCGAGTTCCACCATACTGGGGCCACCACAGAGAAGGCCCTCTGCCTAGTTGTGGATAGATGGCAGGAGCTGATTGGTGGAACCACTAGCAGATTTTGCTCTTCTGAACGTAGTGATCTCGGGGGAACGTACGGGGCAAGGCGGTCCCTCAGATACACAGGCCCTAGACCCATTATGGATCGGGAGGGGGTCTTCTTCCTCCCAGAAGCCCCTGGGTGGTGGGAGATTTTCCTGCCACCAGAGTCAGCTGGCCAATGGTGGGGATGGTCCAGCCCTGGCCTGGCTTGTTGTTGGGGCCAGCCCTCTCTTCACCTGGGCAGCCTACTTAAGGCTGCCCGAGGCCTAACAGCAGGCACTGTTGCCATTGCCTCTGTGGGCTGGAATTGGTGGCTGCCTGCCACCAGCATAAGCTGTTGTGGACGGGGGGTAGTTTATTGAGGACAGGTTATTAGGGTTGGTGGAAAAAGGGGTGGGGGGTCCCCACACCCCTTTTTTGTGGCGTGTGGCATGGCCCCTGGTTCGGGGTGGTAGGGGAGGGGAGATAACGCCTGACCCCCTGGGGTGCCGAGCTTACGGGAACCGGTGGTGTGCCGGTGGCACCCAGGGATGTAAGTATCTTTGGACAGCAGCGGACTGTCCAACCCCTGATCCAGGCCCTGCTCTCGCTTCCGCCGACTTCTCAAATGCGGTTGGTGGGGACGAGGGACAGGGCCTTCTCGGCGGTGGCGCCCCGCGTGTGGAATGCGCTCCCCTATGGAGGCACGGTCCATCTCATCCCTCCTGGCATTCAGGAAGAAGGTAAAATCCTGGCTTTGGGACCAGGCGTTTGCACACCAGCACTAAGCAGCATGTTAGACGGGGATTTTAATGGAATGGATGAAGAGGGCCAATGTTTTTATGGAGTGAATATTGTTTTTAACTTGGAATGACTGTGTATGTTGTTGATGGAACTGTATTTTAATGTTGTTTTAATGTATTTTAATTGTTGTGGGGTTTTGGGGTTTTATACTGTATGATGTGGCATCGAATTGTGCCGTACTGTAAGCCGCTCTGAGTCCCCCCTCGGGGGTTGAGAAGAGCGGGGTAAAATCCTGAAATAAATAAATAAATAATGCATGGCTGCCAACCCTTGTTCCTGTTATCAATAAATGGGTTGTGGCCATATTTTACTCCAACTACTTGTGTCGGTGTCTTCTTGGTAACATGGGGGAAGGTGTATCACCCATACACATGCAAACAGTACAATAGCTCTGATTTTGGTGCTTTGCCTCAGGTGCTTGTTGCTCCAGACTCTTTTGGGAAGCCTTCCGAATGCACTCTATGCCTTTGCTCACCTGTGATCTCTCTCTTTATCAATCTTGGCGTCTGAAGAGATGATGCTTCCCAGGGAGGTGAACTTCTGGATGGACCCAAGCATAGATTCACCTATGTTGACGTGGGGATGACGGTGTTCTTCCTGTGGTGTGGGCTGGTAGAGGACTTCCGTTTCCTTCAGGCTGACTTCCAGCCCAAACAGCTCTGCAGCTGCTGCAAAGCAGGATGTGAGGCGCTGCAGGGCTGCTTCTGGTTGGGCGACAAGGGCAGCAGCATCGGCAAAAAGCAGCTCACGGACTAGATAGTTTAGTCGCCAGCGCCCTCTACAACTGAAACAAGTTTTGAACCATTTTTTCAACCAAAGAGGGTCAAGCAAGCCATCCGTTGCTCTTCTCTCCAGTAGCCCTTGGCTAGTCCACTTTTTCTCTTGCTTCTACGTTCCTGATATCTCAGATCACACAATAGTTTTTAAAAAAATGGTGAAAAATTGAGGAAGGAGTCCCCTGAGATTTGGGATAATGGTTAAGGCTTGTCCCCTAAGACAGCACATATGGGCAGGCTGCCGAACTAAATGGCGTGTAATGGAGCAGATGCAAAACACATGCATTTCCAATATTTTTGCACCCCAAGGAAGCTAAATTAACTCCAACACGGCTCTCTGCTACAAATGAGAGCAGCCTCAATGGCCCACCAGAGAGGAGGAAAAGGGAAGCCTGGCCTGGTAACAGGTGAGGAAACTGTTAACCGCTTGCCATCCAGGGTAGGCAACCGGCACTCACCGACAATAGCACGACCCAGCCATAGGATCTCCGTCTTCGATGGATTCACCTTCAGCCGGTTGCAACGCAGCCATCCAGTCATGGCTTCGAGGCATTGATGGAAACAATCGGGTACGGTGTCCGGCCTGCTGTCCATTCTCAGCACCAGCTGGGTGTCGTCAGCGTACTGATGGCACTCCAGACCAAAATCACGAACCAGTCGGGAGAATGGATGCATATAGATATTAAACAATTAAGGGGGCAGTGAATGATTGGCCATTTAGGAGGGGTCGTGTGGCCCTCTTCTTTGGCCCCACCCCCTTTGATTTGACATGCAGTGCTTCGGATATAGATATCCCGCCTTGTGTGCTTCGGACATAGATATCCCGCCTTGTGTGCTTCGGACATAGATATCCCGCCTTGTGTGCTTCGGACATAGATATCCCGCCTTGTGTGCTTCGGACATAGATATCCCGCCTTGTGTGCTTCGGACATAGATACCCTGCCTTGTGTGCCTCGGACATAGATATCCCGCCTTGTGTGCTTCGGACATAGATATCCCACCTTGTGTGCCTCGGACATAGATATCCCGCCTTGTGTGCTTCGGACATAGATATCCCACCTTGTGTGCTTCGGACATAGATATCCCGCCTTGTGTGCCTCGGACATAGATATCCCGCCTTGTGTGCTTCGGACATAGATATCCCACCTTGTGTGCTTCGGATATAGATGTCCTGCCTTGTGTGCTTCGGACATAGATATCCCGCCTTGTGTGCTTCGGACATAGATATCCCGCCTTGTGTGCTTCGGACATAGATATTCCGCCTTGTGTGCTTCGGACATAGATATCCCGCCTTGTGTGCTTCGGACATAGATATCCCGCCTTGTGTGCCTCGGACATAGATATCCCGCCTTGTGTGCTTCGGACATAGATATCCCGCCTTGTGTGCTTCGGACATAGATATCCCGCCTTGTGTGCTTTGGACATAGATATCCCGCCTTGTGTGCTTCGGACATAGATATTCCGCCTTGTGTGCTTCGGACATAGATACCCTGCCTTGTGTGCCTCGGACATAGATATCCCGCCTTGTGTGCTCGGACATAGATAACCCACCTTGTGTGCCTCGGACATAGATATCCCGCTTTGTGTGCTTCGGACATAGATATCCCACCTTGTGTGCCTCTGACATAGATATCCCGCCTTGTGTGCCTCGGACATAGATATCCCGCCTTGTGTGCTTCGGACATAGATATCCCACCTTGTGTGCTTCGGATATAGATGTCCTGCCTTGTGTGCTTCGGACATAGATATCCCGCCTTGTGTGCTTTGGACATAGATATCCCGCCTTGTGTGCTTCGGACATAGATATACCGCCTTGTGTGCTTCGGACATAGATATCCCGCCTTGTGTGCTTCGGATATAGATATTCCGCCTTGTGTGCTTCGGACATAGATATTCCGCCTTGTGTGCTTCGGACATAGATATCCCGCCTTGTGTGCTTCGGACATAGATATTCCGCCTTGTGTGCTTCGGATATAGATGTCCTGCCTTGTGTGCTTCGGAAATAGATGTCCCGCCTTGTGTGCTTCGGACATAGATATCCCGTCTTGTGTGCTTCGGAAAGAGATATCCCGCCTTGAGAGCTTCGCATTATAGATATCCCGCCTTGTGCTTCGGACATCTATATCCCGCCTTGTGTGCTTCGGACATAGATATCCCGCCTTGTGTGCTTCGGATATAGATATCCCGCCTTGTGTGCTTCGGACATAGATATCCCGCCTTGTGTGCTTCGGACATAGATATCCCACCTTGTGTGCCTCGGACATAGATATCCCGCCTTGTGTGCCTCGGACATAGATATCCCACCTTGTGTGCTTCGGACATAGATATCCCGCCTTGTGTGCCTCGGACATAGATATCCCGCCTTGTGTGCTTCGGACATAGATATCCCACCTTGTGTGCTTCGGATATAGATGTCCTGCCTTGTGTGCTTCGGACATAGATATCCCGCCTTGTGTGCTTTGGACATAGATATCCCGCCTTGTGTGCTTCGGACATAGATATTCCGCCTTGTGTGCTTCGGACATAGATATCCCGCCTTGTGTGCTTCGGATATAGATATTCCGCCTTGTGTGCTTCGGACATAGATATTCCGCCTTGTGTGCTTCGGACATAGATATCCCGCCTTGTGTGCTTCGGACATAGATATTCCGCCTTGTGTGCTTCGGATATAGATGTCCTGCCTTGTGTGCTTCGGAAATAGATGTCCCGCCTTGTGTGCTTCGGACATAGATATCCCGTCTTGTGTGCTTCGGACATAGATATCCCACCTTGTGTGCTTCGCACATAGATATCCCGCCTTGTGTGCTTCGGACATCTATATCCCGCCTTGTGTGCTTCGGACATAGATATCCCGCCTTGTGTGCTTCGGATATAGATATCCCGCCTTGTGTGCTTCGCACATAGATATCCCGCCTTGTGTGCTTCGGACATCTATATCCCGCCTTGTGTGCTTCGGACATAGATATCCCGCCTTGTGTGCTTCGGATATAGATATCCCGCCTTGTGTGCTTCGGACATAGATATCCCGCCTTGTGTGCCTCGGACATAGATATCCCGCCTTGTGTGCTTCGGACATAGATATCCCGCCTTGTGTGCTTCGGACATAGATATCCCGCCTTGTGTGCTTCGGACATAGATATCCCGCCTTGTGTGCTTCGGACATAGATATCCTGCCTTGTGTGCTTCGGACATAGATATCCCGCCTTGTGTGCTTCGGACATAGATATCCTGCCTTGTGTGCCTCGGACATAGATATCCCGCCTTGTGTGCTTCGGACATAGATATCCCGCCTTGTGTGCTTCGGACATAGATATCCCGCCTTGTGTGCTTTGGATATAGATATCCTGCCTATGGTGGTGAAGCTACGTTCAAATCAACCGGCTGGACAGGGTGGACCCTCTCTTAAAGATCCCACCGCTGCCGCCAATATGTGACCACTCCACTTCTTGACCGGCCTCAGACTGGACAATCTTTCTATGTCCACACTGCTGACCTCAATCCAAGGAAACCTCGAAGTTACCTCAGCAACTTCACGTTTATTGGCAGGGTACTGTCTCACCCCCTTCACCATTTAACTGACTGGGTTTTAAAACTTCTCAGTGACCACTTGACCACGCTGCCACCATTTATCCGGCTGACCACTGACTTTGAGGGCCACCACCCATAAAAAGAATCAGGAGAGGTGTTTTCCTTTTAAGATGCAAACAATTTATTTTGACACAAATGGGTACAATCTTGGTTGGTTTCAAACTTCCTTAGAGGCACAACTTTTTCTGTTACATAACACAATGGGGACCTATTATAGGGTTTCCACTAAACCTCTATAAACCCCTGCAACTTTAACTAGGGTCCCTATACCCTTTAACTGGACTGCTCACTAGCAGACCTTAAGACACACACTAACACTGGACCGTTCTCTTTCAGTCCTTAGGACACTCTCAACTAGAACATAACTCCTCCCCCTCTCATTTGGCAGTTGGCTTCCCGCTCTTTTCCAAGAATTCAAACCTGAACATTCTACTAGCCTCTAGCCCTGGTTGCCATGGCGACAGCTCTTCTAAGCTTCTGCCATGCCTCCCTTCTGTTTCACCCACAGAAACAAACCATAGAACATTCAAAACAACATACATTTTAACACATGTCACACAACATTTACACACAAATAATCAACATCATTACACTGCCTTGTGTGCTTCGGACATAGATATCCCGCCTTGTGTGCCTCGGACATAGATATCCCGCCTTGTGTGCTTCGGACATAGATATCCCGCCTTGTGTGCTTCGGACATAGATATCCCGCCTTGTGTGCTTCGGACATAGATACCCCGCCTTGTGTGCTTCGGACATAGATATCCCGCCTTGTGTGCTTCGGACTGGGTCACCTGGGTCGACGCTGCCCTATCATCACCACCCGGTGTTTCAAGAACACTGCTCACCTGGGTTTCCCTCAGGCAGGGAGGGAGGCACAAGGGCAGGCCGCTCCCTTCCAAAGCCGAGAGGCAGGCCGCGAAGGAAGGAAGAAGGCCTGAGAGCAGGAGAGGCCGAGGCAGAGCCCAGGCCAGGCGAGGAAGAAGGGAGGAGGCCCCGGAGCTTCCTCGGCCCCAAAGCCTGAAGGAATCTTGAGCCAGCTGAGAGGAAAACAAAGCCCAGCGCTCCTTTCCGGAAGCTCTCCGCCTCCTCCGGAAGTGACCTCACAGGGAAAGGTGCCGCCCGGCCCCTCCCCTCCTCAGCCTCCAAGCAACCGCTTCTCCTGGAAGCCAAGGCCCCGCCCCCTCCCCTCTCTCAGGACTTCCGCCCTGATAAACATGGTGGTGGCGGGCGGGAGACCCTTAGAGAGGCGGAGCTTGCTTCTTGGCCGACGTTGATTGGCCCTGCTGGCGCCCCAGAGAGAAAGAGAGAGAGGGAGAGGGAGAGAGAGAGAGAGAGAGATGGAGAGACAGAGAGAGAGGCAGGCTGCCCAGATGACTCCTGGCAGGGTGGTCGGTTCTTCCTGATGATTGTTCACAGAACACTAGTGTGCCACGGCACAGCGGTTGGGAACACACTGCATTAATACATATATCTTCATGTTTAACTAGCTTGGGGACCCGGTGGTGCCCGGGTTATTTGAGGAAGGCATTGTGTGCCATAGTTCGTCATTGGTGTGGGCCACAGTGCTCTAAGGAAGTGAATCATCCATGGTCCATCCTTCCTCAAACTGCACCAGGATGTCGGGTGCATCTTGGGGGATCTGTGTGCCAGGTTTGCTCTTGTTCTGTCATTGTTGGGTGCCTAGTCAGGAAGATCAAGTTGAGGAAGCCTGTTGTCAATTTTGGGCCTGGTCTGTGATGTATAGGGGCTGCAGTGTTGTTTGGGAAGTGAATGAGGTGAAGGTACTGCAAAATCCCATCATTAAGTGGCCCATCCTGCCCTAAACCACACCAGGTTGTGAAGTGGGCCATTGGTCCCTTGTTTGCCATGTTTGGTCCTGATCCGTCATTGCTGTGGGCACGGTGGCTGACTGCCTGAGGCCTTTTGCTTTCCCTCTGTTTCACCTTAGAAGTGTATTGGGTGAAGGTACTGAACATTCCATTTCCAACAGAAAAAACTGTCAACTGGCTAACTTCAACTCCAGCCTCAGGCCCTTCCCTTTCCTCTCTGTGCTGTGTTGGAATGTTGGGAGGCTGGCCAGTCACAGCCATTTATGCAAATAAGCCCACAGTTGGTGGGGTCATGGCTGTGTCGTTGTGGGTTGTTCTGGTGGGTGGGATGTTGAAGTCCTGTGGAGTTGTCGGTGTGTGGTGTTGCTGGCGTTCTGCAGAGCTTTTGGATATACAATGTTTTGTGTCTTTCCGTCTGCTGTGCTGATGTACAGGTTGATGCGTGTGTGGGTGGGGTACTTTGGAAGTGAGTGGAGGTACTTGAAATCCCATCATCCATGGTGTGCCCTCCTCTAAACTGCAGTTGGATGGAGTGTGGGTCGTGGGGGCATTGTGTGCCAAGTTGGGTCTTTATCGGTCTTGGTTCTGGGCCACAGTGGTCTGTGGGGAATGAAGGGTTTGAAAGTACTACAAATCCCATAATCCATGGAGGTACATCTAATCCCATCATCCATGGTCCACCCTCCTCCAAACTGCAGTAGACTGTAGCGTGGGTCATAGGGGCTCTGTGTGCCAAGGTAGGTTACTGTCAATTCAGGCCATACACAATGTCCCATGAGCTGAGGCCTAGCCGGGAAAATCAAGTTAATGAAGCCTTACTGTCAATTCAGAGCTTAAACAGTATCCCATTAAGTGAGGCCTAGTCAGGAAAATCATGTTAATGAAGCCTTACTGTCAATTCAGAGCTTAAACAGCATCCCATTAAGTGAGGCCTAGTCAGGGAAATCAAGTTAATGAAGCCTTACTGTCAATTCAGAGCTTAAACAGCATCCCATTAAGTGAGGCCTAGCTCAGGGAAATCAAGTTAATGAAGCCTTACTGTCAATTCAGGCCATACACAATGTCCCATGAGCTGAGGCCTAGTCAGGAAAAATCGTGTTAATGAAGCCTTACTGTCAATTTTGGGTGTGGTCTGTGATTTGTAGGGGTTTAAATTTTCTGTGGGAAGTGGTGGGTGTTCGTGTTGGCGACTGCCTCAGGCCTTGGCCTTATCCTCCTCTGATGACAGTTTAGGGTCAAGAATGTTCATGTTGGGTGGCCAATAGAGGCATTATAAATACTCCCTCACTGGCAACCAATCATGTTGTCAGAATGTGGAGGCTGGGAGATTCGCTGAGCCGCAGGGACACTGGGAAATGTAGTTTTTGTATCGTTGTTTTGGGGGCCTTCTAGGTTTTGG
>JARBWK010002753.1:0-14117 GCA_030556195.1 Anolis apletophallus | reverse complement strand
GGAGAATCATTAACGTCCCAAAGGAAGGCGGGCAGGATGTGGACCCTTCTCCCTCAGCCCTTTCTTGGGGTTCAGCTCCGATCAGGAAGGGCCCGGCTTCAAGGTGAGGTCCTTCCTTTCCTATTTCCATCACTTCCCTTCCTTTACCCCTTGATTCCTTTGCTTGGATCCTCTCTCTGGGGAAGTGTAGTGCACTGTTTCCCAACCAGTGTGCCGGGCGCACTAGTGTGCCGTGACCACCAGGTGTGCCGTGGGAAATGGAACCTCCAGGAAAGGGGGGGGGGGGAGAGTCTAGTGTGTTGAAGTATAAGAACCCTAAGAAACCTACCTCAATAAAGGTGCAAAATTACAACCACCCCCCGCCCCACCCGTTGTCTACTTGGTCTCTCTTGGCCCGCCTCCCTTTCCCCAAGTAGAGACCTCCTCTTGCCTCCTGGGGGTTCTGTGGGGAAGTTTTGGCCCAGTTCTATCATTGGTGGAGTTCAGAATGCTCTTTGATTGCAGGGGAACTATAAATCCCAGCAACTACAACTCCCAAATGGCAAGGTCAATTTCCCCTGAACTCCATCTGCATTCACATTTGGGCATATGGAGTATTCATGCCAAGTTTGGTCCTGATCCAACATGGTTTGAGTCCACAGTGCTCTCTGGATATAGGTGAACTACAACTCCAAAACTCAAGGTCAATGCCCACCAAACTCTTATAGTATTTTCTCTTGGTTCTGGGAGTTCTGTGTGGGAAGTTTGTGTCTTTTTCTTCCATACCTGCCAGGATATCTACGTTGAGTTCATCGAAACAGGCCCAGGTTTCACACTGAGTGTATAAATACTGTACATTCAAAAACATATATTCACTATGTGTAAAAGTGTGCATGGCTCAAAAGGTTGGGAAACACTGGTGTAGACACACTACACCAGTGTTTCCCAACCTTTTTGAGCCAAAAGCACACTTTTTACATTGACAAAATCCTGGGGCACACCACCAACCAAAATGACACAAAATGACACCCTAACACAGTAATACATATAGTTAATATGTTTTTAAATGTATTCATACACTCAGTGTGAAACCTGGGCCTGTTTCGATGAACTCAACATAGATATCCTGGAAGGAATGGTAGAAAGACACAAACTTCCCACACAGAACTCCCAGAACCAAGAGAAAATGCTATAAGAGTTTGGTGGGCATTGACCTTGAGTTTTGGAGTTGTAGTTCACCTATATCCAGAGAGCACTGTGGACTCAAACCATGTTGGATCAGGACCAAATTTGGCACAAACTTGGCAAGAATACTCAATATGCCCAAATGTGAACACAGATGGAGTTCAGGGGAAATAGACCATTTGGGAGTTGTAGTTGTTGGGATTTATAGTTAACACACAATCGAAGAGCATTCTGAACCCCACCAATGATAGAACTGGGCCAAACGTCCCACACAGAACCCCCAGGAGGCAAGAGGAGGTCTCTACTTGGGGAAAGGGAGGCGGGCCTTCCCAATGCATGGAGAGGGAGAGACCAAACAGACAACGGGTGGGGAGGGGGTGGTTGTCATTTTGTGCCTTTATCGAGGTACGTTTCTTAGAGTTTTTATACTTCAACACACTAGACTCTCCCCCCTCCCGTCCTGGAGGTCCCAATTTCCCACGGCACACCTGATGATCGCTCACGGCACACTAGTGTGCCCCGGCACACTGGTTGGGAAACACTGGTCTACACTATGGAGTTAGTCCAGTTTCATACCCTTGAACCACCATGGCACAGGACGGTGGAATGGCGGGAGTTTAGCCTCTCTTTCCCAACGACCCCTCCCAGGATTACATACCAGCAAGCCTTTGCATTGAAAGTGGCGTTAAACTGCTAATTCTACAGTGTAGACGCTCCCATGCTACTAATGGGAAATATTGATAAGCGAGGATTTTATTATTATTTGTTTATTTATCGATCTATCATGTCAGGCGCAGACCAAGGGTACAGTTGCAATGTATTTTTGATAAACCACAAGGTTTAAGAACTTGGCATGAAGTTAAACAGTATAATTTCTCCAGCGGTGCAGGGCATAGATATCATGTGATCATGCGGCATGTCTCATGAAGAGCCACATGCACTGTTTTAATGTGGTGAGATGTATTCACTGACCTACAGCTTTGGAGAGCTTCTGTTCAACCACTTCAAAGCTCCCTGCTTGGGCGGTGATGGCACGATCGTCAGCATAGATGGATTAGGACTCCGCTGGTTTCCCCTGTCATAGGCAGTAAGAGCACCTAAAGCTTCGGAGAGCTTCTGTTCAACCATTTCAAAGCACCCTGCTTGAGTGGTGATGGCACAATCGTCAGCATAGATGGATTAGGACTCAGCTGGTTTCCCCTGTAATAGGCATTAAGAGCACCTAAAGCTTCGAGAGCTTCTGTTCAACCATTTCAAAGCACCCTGCTTGAGCGGTGATGGCACGATCGTCAGTGTATATCAGTGTTTCCCAACCAGTGTGCCAGGGCACACTAGTGTGCCGTGAGTGATCATCAGGTGTGCCGTGGGAAATTGGGACCTCCAGGAGGGGAGGGGGGAGAGTCTAGTGTGTTGAAGTATAAAAACCCTAAGAAACGTACCTCGATAAAGGCACAAAATGACAACCACCCCCCTCCCCACCCGTTGTCTACTTGGTCTCTCCCTCTCCATGCATTGGGAAGGCCTGTCTCCCTTTCCCCAAGTGGACACCTTCTCTTGCCTCCTGGGGGTTCTGTGTTGGCCCAGTTCTATCATTGGTGGGGTTCACAATGCTCTTTAATTGTAGGGGAACTATAAATCCCAGCAACTACAACTCCCAAATGTCAAGGTCTATTTCCCCTGAACTCCATCTGCGTTCACATTTGGGCATATTGAGTATTCATGCCAAGTTTGGTCCTGATCCAACATTGTTTGGGTCCACAGTGCTCTCTGGATATAGGTGAACTACAACTCCAAAACCCAAGGTCAATGCCCACCAAACTCTTATAGCATTTTCTCTTGGTTATGGGAGTTCTGTGTGGGAAGTTTGTGTCTTTCTGCCATTCCTGCCAGGATATCTATGTTGTGTCTCATGGAAACAGGCCCAGGTTTCACACTGAGTGTATAAGTACATCTAAAAACATATTAACTATATGTATTACTGTGTTAGAGTGTCATTTGGTTGGTGGTGTGCCCCAGGATTTTGCAAATGTAAAAAGTGTGCCGCGGCTCAAAAAAGGTTGAGAAACACTGGCGAAGATGGATTAGGACTCAGCTGGTTTCCCCTGTCAAAGGCAGTAAGAGCACCTAAAGCTTCGGAGAGCTTCTGTTCAACCATTTCCAAGCTCCCTGCTTGAGCGGTGATGGCACGATCGTCAGCATAGATGGCGATATTTATTTATTTATTTAATATTTATTTATTTATGAATATTTACTTATTTATGTATTTGCAGTATTTATTTTCCTCCCTTCTCACCCCGCAGGGAACTCAGGGCGGATTACAATGTACATATACATGGCAAACATTCGATGCCACAGACACACGACATATATAGACAGACACTCAGAGGCTATTTAGCACTCCAGCTTCTGGCCGCCAGGGGGAGCTGTCGCTCCTCGTTCTTGCATACTTCCTGAGATTTTGATGGCCTCGTGAATCAGTTAAGTGGTACCGAAATTTCCTACTTGACAGACGCAACTGTCTTTCGGGCTGCAAAGGTCGACAACAAGCTACACAAATTTGGTCGAGAGCTCACTCCGACCCGGGCAGGCCTCGAACTCATGACCTTTCGGTCAGTAGTGATCTTAATGCAGCGGATGGCCTAACTGTTCTGCTTTCCATTCATTTCAGAACAAGTTCCCTTTGACTTCAATGTGTCCTTGTCTCTTAATATATGTGTTTCAATGGGTCTTGGGTTTTCAAATCTATGTATTTCAACGTCATGTATCTTAATTGACGAGATAACATGTATTATTATTATTATTATTATCATCATTGGCATCATCATCATTATTGTTGTTGTTGTTGTGAACTCCTTCTCCAGGCCGCGAATGCCACCAACGCGCATGGTGCCCATCGGCTGTAACAGCAACTCCATGTGGAAGCAGTCCGGCCTTTCCAGTGGAGGGGCTGTTATAGTAGGTGGGTGCTGCAAAGGATTCTGGGAGATCGAGACAACCCAAGGATGCTCTAAATCCGACAGACATGTGAGTGAGCATCATGTGCAGGTTGGTGCATTTCCAATGGCACCATCCATCAAGGTGGTAAGCAAGCACCTTGCTTGTTTGTTATAGCAGACCGTCACCACCAGGTGGCGGGCTTGGGCAGTGTTTTGCTTTGAGGTCCATTCTAGTACAGCTTGGCCTCACTCCCTTTCCATACACAGCAGTGTTTCCCAACCAGTGTGCCGTGGCACACTAGTGTGCCGTGAGCGATCATCAGGTGTGCCGTGGGAAATTGGGACCCCCAATACCCTTTCTTCCCCCGCCTGCCGAACATTTTTCTTCTCCACTTTCGGTTGGTAATGAGAGTTCAATATGCCAAGTTTGGTTCAATTCCATTGTTGCAAGAGTTCAGGATGCTCTTTGATTGTGTGTTAACTATAAATCCCAGAAACGGTAACTTTCAAATATCAAGGTCAATTTTCCCCAAACTCCATCTGTGTTCACATTTGGGCATATTGAGTATTTGTGCCAAGTTTGGTCCTGATCCAACATTGTTTGAGTCCACAGGCCGGGGAAGGGGGTGGAGTGGTTGCGGGATGGCAGGGGCGGGCCAGCCTGGGGAAGGGGGTGGAGTGGTTGTGGGGATGGCAGGGGGCGTGGCCTGTGCTGGGAAGCGGTGCCGGCATTTTGTGTGGGCCAATGTTGCCCAATGGGATTCGCTGGCGGCGGCCGCGGAGGACGCTGGGAAATGTAGTTTTTTTGTCGTTGTTTTGGGGGCCTTCTAGGTTTTGGGGGAAATTTTTGCTAAAAACCTTCCGTGCCTGAGGCCTATTTTTGTTGCCAAGTTTGGTGTCTCTGCCTTGGAAGGTTTCTCTGCCTAGGACGGTCGGTCCATGACGGGACCTCCTTTATATATATAGACTAGCTGACCCGGCCACGCGTTGCTGTGGCATAGTCTGTTGGTATGAGAAGGTCTGATTAATAAGAAGAGCAACAACAACATCCCTTCCTGCCTTTCGTTCTTCCTCTCTGTCCCTCATCCTTCAGGTCATTCCTTCTCTCTTTCCTCGTTCCTTTCCTCCCTCCCTTCCCTCCTTCCTCCCATCCTTTCATTTTCTCTATCACTCCTCCCTCCCTGCCCTTCCTCCCTTTCTTTCCTTGCTTTTTCTCCTCCCCTCACCAGCTTCACCCTCCTTTATTGCCTTTTCTTCCCTTCATCTTTCCGGTCTACTTTCTCTTCTACCTCTTTCCTTCCTTCCCTCCTTCCTTGTTTCCCTCCCTTCTTCTCTCTTTTTCCTCCCCCTTTCCCTCTTTCATTCCTTCCCTTTTTCCCTCCCTCCTTTCTTCTCTCCTTCCTTCCTTCCTTCCTTCCTTCTGTCCTTCCTTCCTTCCTTCTGTCCTTCCTTCCTTCCTTCTGTCCTTCCTTCCTTCTGTCCTTCCTTCCTTCCTTCCTTCTGTCCTTCCTTCCTTCTGTCCTTCCTTCCTTCCTTCTGTCCTTCCTTCCTTCTGTCCTTCCTTCCTTCCTTCTGTCCTTCCTTCCTTCCTTCCGTCCTTCCTTCCTTCCTTCCGTCCTTCCTTCCTTCCTTCTGTCCTTCCTTCCTTCCTTCCTTCCTTCCTTCCTTCCTTCCTTCCTTCCGTCCTTCCTTCCTTCCTTCCTTCCGTCCTTCCTTCCTTCCTTCTGTCCTTCCTTCCGTCCTTCCTTCCTTCCTTCCTTCCTTCCTTCCTTCCTTCCTTCCTTCCTTCCTTCCTTCCTTCTGTCCTTCCTTCCTTCCTTCCTTCCTTCTGTCCTTCCTTCCTTCCTTCCTTCCTTCCTTCTGTCCTTCCTTGTTTCCCTCCCGCAGTCACGCCGGGGGGGGGGGTAAAAGGAGGAGGCCGCGAGCCGTTTTTGTAATGACCGAGCAGCGCACATGTCCTGTGCGGCGCAAGCGTGGCTCCGGATTGGCCGGGACGCGCTTGCGCGCTTAGGGAGGCATGTTGCGGGCGAGCGGCACACGTGCCCCATGCGGCCCACCAGCGGGTTTGTTTGTTTTTTCTTTGCTTTGTGGCAGCGGGGCGGGGGGAGGGGTTTGCAGGCATGCGCAGTATTTCCGCGCATGCACTGTCCTCCCTTGGCGTGGGGGATGCTGGGAAATGGAGTCCCCCAGGATTTTGGCTTTTTTGGAGCGATTTTCTGGTTTTTGGTGAAATGTTTCGAGCGTGGGTCACACCTCGTACCGTTCGGCGTTTGGTGGCCAAATTTGGTGTTTCTGCGTTCAGTGGTTTTTCTGTTTTTGAGCCTGGAACCACGACATCAACAAATTTATATATGTAGATAGCAGGGGTTGGGAACCTATGGCTCGCGAGCCAGATGTGGCTCTTTTCATGATTGCATCTGGCTCTCCAGAGCAGCCTGGGACTCAATTTCCCAGCATGCAGCGGGGAGGAGTGACGCAAATGTGCCGCGACTGCCGCATCCGCACATCCGCGCCACCATCGCTGCCTCTTCCTCATCCCGCGCTGCTCTCGGGGCCCTGCGCCCTCTTTGCTGGGGATGGCAGAGACCGGTGGCGGTGCCTCGTCGTCCTCTTCGTCCTCCGCCACGGGCCTCGGGGGAGACGGGCCTGGCCCTGTGGACCCAGGCTCGCTGCCGCCGGGGGACGCCCAGCTCATCGCACTCATCGTCAGTCAGCTCAAGAGCCGCGGCCTCTTCGACGCCTTCCAGAGGGACCTCCTCGATGACGTCGACACCAAGGTCCGCCTTGACCCCGTGCCCTTCTCCCCCTTCCTTCCTTTCTCTTCCTTTCTTTTTCCCCTCTCTTTTTCTTTCCTGCTTTTACTCCCTCTCTCCCTCCCTCCCTCCCTCCCTCTTCCTTCCTTCCTTCCTCTTCCTTCCTTTCTCCCCTTCACCCTTTCCTTCTCTCCTTCCTTTTCCCTCCCTCTCTCCCCTTCCTTCTTTCCTCCATTCTCCCTCTTCCTTCCTTCCTTCCTTCCTCTTCCTTCCTTCCTTTCTCCCCTTCACCCTTTCTTCTCTCCTTCCTTTTCCCTCCATCTCACCTTCCTTCTTTCCTCTTCCTTCCTTTCTTTCTCCCCTTTCACCCTTTCCTTCTCCTTCTCTCCTTTCTTTTCCCTCCCTCTCTCCCCTTCTTTCTTTCCTCCATTCTCCATCCCTCTTCCTTTCTTTCTCCCCCTTCACCCTTTCCTTCTCTCCTTCCTTCTTCTCCCTTCCTTCTTTCCTCTTCTATTCTTTTCCCCCAAGTCTTCCTTTCCTTTTCCTTCCTTTCTTTTCACTTCCCTCTCTCTCCCTTTCTTTTCTTCTTTTCCCTTTATTGTTTTACTTTTTCCTCCCTCCCTTTCCTTTCCCTTCCTTCCTTCCCATTTCCTTCTTTCTTTTCCCCTCCTTGTCTCTCTCCTGCTTTTCTTTTCTTCCTTTTCCATAGTTCGTTCTTCTTTTCTTTCTTCCTCTCCCCCTCCCTCCTTTATTTCCTCTGTCTGTCTGTTTTTCTTTCCCCCTTCCTTCCTTCCTTCCTTCCTTCCTTCCTTCCTTCCTTCCTTCCTTCCTTCCTTCCGCCTTCTCTTCCTTCCCAGAGTCCTGAGCGTGCCTTTTGCAGAGCCAGGTCTGAAGTGTCCCCTCATTCTGCCAAAGGGGGAACCCTTTTCTCATAGTATGTACGTATAGACTCACATTGAGTTGAATTCAGTCTTAACATATATTATATCTATTATATGGCTCTCACTGAAATACAAATATTTTGCTTTCATGGCTCTCGGAGTCAAGAAAGTTCCCGACCCCCGATATACAGAATACAAGCTTGGGTACCCAGGTGAACTACAACTCCCATCATTCTAGGTGAACCTCGAGAAACTTCATCTGTACTTAAAAGTTTGTTATGCTGCACACGTTGGCTCCAGATACCTCATCAGTGGGGTTCAGTGTGCTCTCTGGCTGTAGGGTAAACTACAACTCCCAGCATGGCGAGCCAGTCCCCTCAAACCCCTGCAATAGGTTGAGTTAGTCCTGGGGGTTCTGTGTGCCAAGTCTGGTCCAGGTCCATCGTTGGTGGAGAGGGAAGAAAGGGCGCGAAGGGGAAAGGGGAGGAAGAGGTCTCTGTCGAAAGCTGGCATGGGCAAACTTGGACCTTCCAGGTGTTTTGGACTCCAACTCCCACCATTCCTGGCAGCCTCAGGCCCTTTTCCTCCCCCCCCCCCCTCAGCCACTTAAGTAGGAAAGGGCCTCAGGCTGTGAGGAATGGTGGGAATTGGAGTCCAAAGCACCCAGAGGGCCTAAGTTTTCCCATGCCTGTTTTAGGGACCTTAAAGTGGTGAGCCTCCATCCAACATTGGGATTCTGGATAGAAAACAAACAACAACATAACACAACATTGTTTGAGTCCACAGTGCTCTCTGGGTGCAGGTGAACTACAACTTCCAAACTCAAGGTCAATTCCCAAGCAAACCCTTTCAGTACTTTCTGTTGGGAATGAGAGTTCAATAGGCCAAGTTTGGTTCAATTCCATTGTTGCAAGAGTTCAGGATGCTCTTTGATTGTGTGTGAACTATAAATCCCAGAAACTGTAACTCCCAAATGTCAAGGTCTATTTTTCCCCAACTCCATCTGTGTTCACATTTGGGTATATTGAGTATTCATGCCAAGTTTTTTCCTGATCCAACATTGTTTGAGTCCACAGTGCTCTCTGGATACAGGTGAACTATAACTCCAAAATCCAAGGTCAATGCCCACCAAACTCGTATAGCATGTTCTCTTGGTCATGGGGGCTCTGTGTGGGACGTTTGTGTCTTTCTGCCAGTCCTGCCAGGATATCTATGTTGTGTTCATCGAAACAGGCCCAGGTTTCACACTGAGTGTATAAATACATTTTAAAACATGTTAGCTATATGTATTACTGTGTCAGAGTGTCACTTTGTGTCATTTTGGTTGGTGGTGTGCCCCAGGATTTGGTCAATGTAAAAAGTGTGCCGCGGCTCAAAAAAAGGTTGAAAAACACTGGTGTAGAAGATAAATAATAATAGTATTATATACAATAATACATATTATTAATTATTATTATTATAGTATAAGATGTATAATAATATACTGTTTGTTTTGTCGCAGAGTCCTCTGTCATGGGACTTTTTGGGGCCGGGAAAGTGTCGCTTTTGTCCTCCGGGAAGAAAGGCCGCCTTTGATGGAAACCATCTGCTTTTGGTAAAAACTCACATGACTTCAGGCTGCGGAGAGACATTTTTGACAAGGCCGGTATTGTGAGATCTCGACCTTAGCCGTGAAAAGGGGAAACATAGTGCTATCATGAATGTAGCGAGAGAAGAGTATTTCGGCCACGGATGGTGAAATCTGGGCCGCGGATAGTGAAACCCGAAGCCCGGATACCGAGTCTCAATATGCGGACACCGGTACTGGCTGCGGGCCAGCCGTGAATCCATGTGCCTGGCCTTTCCTTGTATAAAGCAATTTAGATCAGCTGCGGATAGTGAGATCTGGGCCGCGGATAGTGAAACCCAAAGCACGGATACCGAGTCTCAATATGCGGACACCGGTACCGCCTGCGCACCGGCCGTGAATCCATGCGCCTGGCCTTTCCTTGTATAAAGCAATTTAGATCAGCCACGGATAGTGAGATCTGGGCCGCGGATAGTGAAACCCGAAGCACGGATACCGAGTCTCAATATGTGGACACTGGTACAGGGCTGTGGGCCAGTCGTGAATCCATGCGCCTGGCCTTTCCTTGTATAAATCAATTTAGATCAGCCCCGGATAGTGAGATCTGGGCCTTGGATAGTGAAACCAGAAGCACGGATACCGAGTCTCAATATGTGGACACCGGTACAGGGCTGTGGGCCAGTCGTGAATCCATGCGCCTTGCCTTTCCTTGTATAAAGCAATTTAGATCAGCCCCGGATAGTGAGATCTGGGCCATGGATAGTGAAACCAGAAGCACGGATACCGAGTCTCAATATGTGGACACTGGTACAGGGCTGTGGGCCAGTCGTGAATCCATGCGCCTGGCCTTTCCTTATATAAATCAATTTAGATCAGCCACAGATCATGAGATCTGGGCCACGGATAGTGAAACCCGAAGCACGGACACCGAGTCTCAATATGTGGACACCGGTACAGGGCTGTGGGCCAGTCGTGAATCCATGCGCCTGGCCTTTCCTTGTATAAATCAATTTAGATCTGCTGCAGATAGTGAGATTTGGGCCGCGGATAGTGAAACCCGAAGCACAGATACCGAGCCTCAATATGCGGACACCGGTACCGGCTGTGCACCGGCCGTGAATCCATGCGCCTGGCCTTTCCTTGTATAAAGCAATTTAGATCAGCCGCAGATCATGAGATCTGGGCCGCGGATAGTGAAACCCGAAAGCACGGACACCGATTCTCAATTAGTGGTCACCGGTTCAGGGCTGTGGGCCAGCCGTGAATCCATGCGCCTGGCCTTTCCTTGTATAAATCAATTTAGATCTGCTGCAGATAGTGAGATTTGGGCCGCGGATAGTGAAACCCGAAGCACAGATACCGAGCCTCAATATGCGGACACCGGTACCGGCTGTGCACCAGCCGTGAATCCATGCGCCTGGCCTTTCCTTGTATAAATCAATTTAGATCAGCCGCGGATCATGAGATCTGGGCCGCGGATAGTGAAACCCGAAGCACGGACACCGAGTCTCAATATGTGGACACCGGTACAGGGCTGTGGGCCAGTCGTGAATCCATGCGCCTGGCCTTTCCTTGTATAAATCAATTTAGATCAGCTGCAGATAGTGAGATTTGGGCCGCGGATAGTGAAACCCGAAGCACAGATACCGAGCCTCAATATGCGGACACCGGTACCGGCTGTGGGCCAGTCGTGAATCCATGCGCCTGGCCTTTCCTTGTATGAAGCAATTGAGATCAGCCGCGGATAGTGAGATCTGGGCCGCGGATAGCGAAACCTGAAGCATGGATACCGAGTCTCAATATGCGGACTCCGGTACCGGCTGTGGGCCAGTCGTGAATCCATGCGCCTGGCCTTTCCTTGTATAAAGCAATTTAGATCAGCTGCGGATAGTGAGATCTGGGCCACGGATAGTGAAACCCGAAGCATGGATACCGAGTCTCAATATGCGGACACCGGTACCGGCTGTGGGCCAGCTGTGAATCCATGCGTCTGGCCTTTCCTTGTATTAATTTGATGGTGTAGATCAGAGCTGTCCAACTGGCGGCCCCGGGGCCTGTTGGACACGGCCCCACCTATGCCCTCAGCCGCCATTTTTAAATTTAAAAAAAAAAAATGATTTTTTTTTTTAAAAAAATGGCAGCCGGGGGGGAGGGGGAGGCGGGGCAGGGAGGAGGAAGAGAGCTAGCTCCTCCTTTTCGGCGCCCCTCTCCCTACCTAGGGCGGGGGAGCCGAAAAGGGCAGAGGGCGGCGCCAAGAGCAGCGCGTCACAGGCCTGGCGTGACGCTGCTCTTCTTTCCTCTCCTCCTTTACGGCGGCTCCCGGCCTAGGGAAGGGAGGGGGCGCCGAAAGGAGGAGTAGGCGGTGCCAGGGCAGCGCGTCACGCCAGGCCTGTGACGCGATGCCGTTGGCGCCGCCTTCTGCCTCCCGCGCCCCCTTCCTAGGGCAGGGGAGCCGCCGAAAAGGGCAGAAGGCGGCGCCAAGAGCAGCGCGTCACAGGCCTGGCGTGACGCGCTGCTCTTGGCACCGCCTACTCCTTTCTCGCGCTCCCAGCCTAGGAAGGGAGGCGCCGAAAAGGAGGAGTAGGCGGTGCCAAGGGGCAGCGCGTCACGCCAGGCCTGTGACGCGCTGCTCTTGGCGCCGCCTACTCCTCCTTTTTCGGCGGCTTTAGGAGGGGGCGGGGCCTGGGCTGGGGGCGGGTCCTGGGGGCGGGTCCTGGGGGCGGGGCCGAGCGGCCCCGCAGGTCATCAGTGACCTCTTATGCACATCCACCACAATGAAATAAAGCAATTTAGATCAGCCGCAGATAATGAGATCTGAACCGCGGATAGTGAAACCCAAAGCATGGATATCGAGTCTCAATATGTGGACACCGGTACCAGCTGCGGGCCAGCCGTGAATCCATGTGCCTGGCCTTTTCTTGTATAAATCAATTTAGATCAGCCCCAGATAGTGAGATCTGGGCAATGAATCGTGAAACCTGAAGCACGGATACCGAGTCTCAATATGTGGACACTAGTACAGGGCTGTGGGCCAGTCGTGAATCCATGCGCCTGGCCTTTCCTTGTATTAAGCAATTTAGATCAGCTGCAGATAGTGAGATTTGGGCCGCAGATAGTGAAACCCGAAGCACGGACACCGAGTCTCAATATGTGGACACTGGTACAGGGCTGTGGGCCAGTCGTGAATCCATGCGCCTGGCCTTTCCTTGTATAAAGCAATTTATATCAGCCGCGGATAGTGAAACCTGAAGCACGGATACCGAGTCGCAATATGCGGACACCGGTACAGGGCTGCAGGCCAGCTGTGAATCCATTCTCCTGGCCTTTCCTTGTATAAAGCAATTGAGATCAGCCACGGATAGTGAGATCTGGGCCGCGGATAGTGAAACCCGAAGAACAGATACTGAGTCTCAATATGCGGACACCGGTACCAGCTGCGGGCCAGCCGTGAATCCATGCGCCTGGCCTTTCCTTGTATGAATCAATTTAGATCAGCCCCGGATAGTGAGATCTGGGCCGCGGATAGTGAAATCCGAAGCACGGATACCGAGTCTCAATATGTGGACACCGGTACCGGCTGCGGGCCAGCCGTGCATCCATGCGCCTGGCCTTTCCTTGTATTAATTTGATGGGGTAGATGCACATCCACCACAATGAAATAAAGCAATTTAGATCAGCTGCAGATAGTGAGATCTGGGTCGCAGATAGTGAAACCCGAAGCACAGATACAGAGTCAATATGCGGACACCGGTACTGGCTGCAGGATAGCCGTGCATCCATGCGCCCGGCCTTTCCTTGCATTTCCTACCCCACTTGCCTTGAACTTTGCCCCAATAAAAAAGGGTATTTAAATTTTTATTATGGTTATTATGATTATATTTATGTATACATAATATTATTATTTCCTTTATTAGTATTATTTATTTATAAAAAGGGTTTTAAAAAAATAAAAATTGATTAATTTTATTACAGTTATATTTATTTATAAAAATATTATTGTTACCTTTATTAGTATGATTTAATTATATATAAAAAGGGATTTCTTTTTATTACTTTTAATTATTATATTAATTTATTAGAATTATTATTATTACCTTTATTAGTTTTATTCATTTATAAAAAGGGTTTTTAAAATTTTTATTATTTTATTATGATTATATTTATTTATAAAAATATTATTATCTTTATTAATATTATTGATTTATAAAAAGGGTTTTAATTTTTTATTTTTTATTATGATTATATTTATTTATAAAAATATTATTATTACCTTTATTAGTATGATTTAATTATGTATAAAAAGGGATTTATTTTTATTACTTTTTATTAATTAATATATTAATATATTAAAATTATTATTAGTACCTTTATTCGTATAATTGATTTATTAAAAGGGGTATTTAATTTTTTATTAATTTTATTATGATTATATTTATTTATAAAAAATGTTATTATTAACTTTATTAATATTATTGATTTATAAAAAGGGTTTTAAAAATATTATTATATTTATTTATAAAAATATTATTATTACCATTATTAGTATTTTTTATTTATGTATTAAAAGGGATTTTTAAATTATATTTATTGGTAGTAGTAGTAGTAGTGGTAGTAGTAGTAGTAATTGTGGGAGTTGGAAGTCCAAAACACCTGGAGGGTCCAAATTTGCACTCTCTCTCTCTCTCTCTGGACAAACCTTGCCATGAAGTGAAGGAACTCCCTAAGGTTCTAGAACCCCGATTCTAGAACCTGGTTCTGTTCACAAAGAAGCTGGGTTCCGGCTCAACCGCTCACGCTGAACGAACACATGAAGGAG
>JARBWK010002752.1:0-14117 GCA_030556195.1 Anolis apletophallus | reverse complement strand
CAATCTCCCCAATCTCACCAGCATTCAAATTTGGGTATATTAGGTATTTGAAAAATTTGGCCCAGTGAATTAAAACACATCCTGCATAACATATTTACATTACAATTCATAACTGTAGCAAAATTACAGTTATGAAGTAGCAACAAAATAATTTTATGGTTGTGAGTCACCACAACATGAGGAACTGTATTAAGGGTCATGGCATTAGGAAGGTTGAGAAAACACTGGACTCGATGATATTTATTTCATCCACCAAGAAAGCCTTTTAGTCATAATGAAGGCAACTATAATATACTCTGGATTGTTGTAGTTTTTTTGGGGCTATATGGCCATGTTCTAGAAGTATTCTCACCTGACATTTCACCTGCATCTATGGCAAGCATCCTCAGAGGTTGTGAGGTCTGTTGGAACTAGGAAATTGGGTTTATATATCTGTGGAAGGTCCAGGGTGGGAGAAAGAACTCTTGTCTGTGGGGAGTTAGTTGTGAATGTTTCAATTGGCCATCTTGATTAGCATTTGATAGCCGGACACATTTTTGGTGTGGCTTGTTAGTGCCTGGGGGAATCTTTTGTTGAGAGGTGATTAGCTTATTATATTATACTCCTTTGTAGCCAACCCTACTCCACTGAACTGAGTGGTGCCCTGAGTAGGCAAACAACACCCATCATAAGGCTGCAATTCTATATTTCATTACTTGGGAATGCACTTTTCTGTCTGAAGTGGGCCTTACTCTCAAACAAAGACACACAAGATGCTTAGAGATTGTAATTCCAAGCATATTTACCTCAGGTCTCAATGTACTTGGTGAAATTTATTTCCCAGAAAGTGTAGGCTAGGATTGTATCCTCCATTAAATATAGAAAGCAGATGATCACATTCAAAAGTTTCCAGATTTCTAATCTTTTAACAAATTTACCATTGCTAAAACAAGTGTTTTCACATATTTTACACCGACGAATTCATGATTAGCATTCTATACCTATATGCAAATTGTGCAGTTGCAGTTATAATTATTTGTGATTGCTTCTTCGTGAACAACATGAATTAGCTGCATCTAATCTGTGAACTGCTAGTTCTAAGCAAACACCTGCAAATAAATGGGAATGACTCTATGTAACATACTGACACAGTCTATAACATAGAATGTCGAGTTTCAGGTTTCTCTTTATATTTTTAGCAGCGTAATACAGAGGCAATAAACATATTCATGTAGTGAAGTCATAAAGACGGTTTTGGCTTTGTGTTAAAGATGTGGGCAGCTGTCTGGAGAGGGCACAATTTTTGGCAAGCAGAAAGTCACTCCTCATTTTGCTTTCTGCTATTTGCGCAAAATGAGGAGAAATAAATGTTTCTAGGGAGGCAGCTCTGTACCATTCAGGATACAAAAAGGTAATCCATCAACCAAAGTCAGGTACAAACGGATTGTGTTTAAAATTAAGTAACTGAATTCACTTTCGGTACCAGAACCGAAAAAAGTTCACTGTTCTTTCACATAAAAGCCCACTCTGGGTGAACTCAAGATTTCTTTCCATTCCAGATGATTTCTTCAGGTGGAAACAGTGACTTTACTGCTGCTATTGTTAAACAGTTTGGACTCAAAACCCCAAATATTGCAATTTACCTTCTGTCCAGCCCAAAACTAAACTACATCCTGCCATTTTTCAGTTTGCAAAAGTTACTTTGTTGGATTATAACTCCCAGAATCCCCTCACTACCTCAGATCTGCCACTTTATAGCTTTTATAACCTTTAGAAAGAATTCAGTCTGTCATTCTTCTAGATAGATAAATAAGGATAAAATGTGTTTGACAACTGATACTGCTTATCCTGAAGACTGCATATATTTAGAGAAATGAATGACTAACATTGTTTAATTAGCTGTAGTTACAATCCATTTCCATTGGCTTTCATTTCTACAAAAACCTTTGTCCCATGCTACATGCCACATTAACCACATTTACAAGCTTGAATGCAAAAATGTTACAGACCAGAAAAAAGCATTTCTCACATCTCTTATGAAAGCATCATATATTTGAAAGACATACTGAAAAATTAAGAAAGATCACCAATCAAAGGCTTCACGTTTGCAGAATAAATCATATAAAACCATGTGCTGTGCTGAATTCAAACAATATATGAGTCACACATATTAAAGCACTTTACTACTTTTGACCATGAAAATAATACTGACTTCTCAGCATGTGCCATCATAAGCAATAATAATAATCAGCCCAGAGGCTTTTCACATTACATAATTAGAGTACTATGATTCTGCTTTAACTGCCATGCGAATCCCCTATAGAATCCTTTAGAGAGTCATTAAGACTCTGGCTCATGGGAATGCATGCTCCTATAAGGCATGAGGTTATATTGATGATAGCAGTGCTAATAGGATCTCTCACTTCAAATAGACTTTTGCAGAGGAACCAGACCAATGTGTATGTGTGCTTTTGTGTATGTGTATATTTGGAAGTGGAGAAACTGTTGAGGATCTTTGTTGAGTTGCCTCTAAAGGAGCTAGAACTATGCAGAAGGGGGTGCTGAATAAACTCCTACATGCCCTTTATGACAATCCGATCCGATCCAATCCAAAATTAAACAAAAGATAGTATTGGAACATGAAGCTCCCAGATCAGAAGGCGCTCAATCAACTACTGAGGAAGAGCAGAAGACAATGTGTCTAAGGATGTAATTCTGCTCAAGCTCCTAAGTAGATCAGATATGAAAGGAAAGTCTGAAACTATACAACATATGTAGCAGCAACATGGAATGTGAAAAATACAGATTAGGGAAAGCGGAAAATTGTAAAACAGTATTAGTAGTAGTAGTAATAATAATCATCTTTATTTACACCCCAGCACCATCTTGAGGCAGCTTACAAATAACATACAATGGTGCCATACAGCATGTAAAATACAATATATCAACACTAAAACCAATAACACATTTAAAACCAGACGCATAAAATTAACAAGAGCAATAGAATCAATAAAACATGGCAATGGCCATTGATCAAGGATCCAAACAATCAATTTAGCCTTCCTTGGCTAAAGATAATAAACAATGTATGGAACACAGAGGCATACCCATCTCTTTGGTTGAAGTGGACAAGAATGGGACATTTTCAAACGGATAATTACATAAAGTTTTACTCTAAAATAAAAATTATTTGTGGGGAGTAGGGAGGAGATTAGAGAATCATCTAGCCACATCCCTACAGTCAAAAGCAGGAGGATTACATCTGGGTCTCCTATGGGATGCTGCAGCAGCCCAATTGTAGGTCCAGATGGGCTTTAGTCATTGCAGAAGGGAGAAGGGAATAGCAACCTGCAGAACAACCAAAAGAAGACATATACAAATATAACACGGACTTACATCTGCATATGCCACAAGGAAGCCAACTTGTGTATGTCTGTGTGCATATCCAGAGTCCACAGACAATGCAAAGCATGTGGAGGAATGAAAATCACACATAGTTCACATCCTTACCAATCCACACACTGTCTTGCTAGAGAAAGGATATGCCTGCCACATACTGTAGATGATCAGTAAATAATACAGTGTTTACTCTTTGTTATGCAGAGCAACATATATACAGTCATGACAACAGTTGCATTGAGTCACATAATGTCCTTTGAGAGATTCAAATGGTCCTTGGGTGTCCATGTGAGAGATCTTTTTCCAGCAGCCAAGAAACAAAAATACAAAACTGTTCTGGCAAGCTCCTGCACAGAAAACTTAAACATGTAACTGTTGCCAAAACTCCCAGGCTCAGCTAGCTTCTCGGTGTGGCCCAACCAATCAGCTTTGTGCTTTGCATTTTTCAGTTAACACATTCATCAACTGACTTTTACACGTTCCAACAAAGCAGGCATTGGCAAACTTTGGTCCTCCAGGTGTTTTGGACTTCAACTCCCACAATTCCTAACAGTCTATGTCTTTGACACTATAAATTAAAATGCTCTCTAGAGCATATTCTTGAAAATTGGATGTCCTGATAAATTTGTGAATCTCCTGTGGCCCCTCCATGATGGCAACAGTCTTGGACAGCAATAGCTCCCAAAATGACCCATTTAAAGTGGGATCAAGTGTCAAACAGGGGTGTCTTATTGCCCCAACCCTATTTTCCATCTTTATAGCTATGATTCTGCACCTCGTCGAAGGGAAGCTTCCCAGAGGTGTGGAAATCACATATCAGACAGATAGCAAGCTGTTTAACCTCAGCAGGCTGAACGTCAAAACTAAAGTCACATCAACATCTGTTATAGAAATATGCTAATGATAACGTAGTCTGTACTCATTCAGTGGAAGACCTACAAGCTAGTTGGAAATAATACAATGGATTTCCTGACATCTGTGGCAAGCCTTACTACAGCGCCATTCTTGTATTAAGAAAGATGTTTTGAACATGCTACCTTTTATTGCTCTTTATAGTCTGCTGTGATTGTTTCTCTTCTAGGCATGGACCTTATTATAAGTAACAAGGAAACTGGGCGGCAGACGACTACATGTGGATAAAAAAACCCTCAAAAAACCCCAAGCATTCACACTTTATTGCATGAGCCCAAAGCATACATCACAAGAATACAAAAACAGAACTAAATCTATACGTATCCTGTTCAGAAAGCTAAAGCAATCAGAGGACAGGCATTTAAAGATGGAACGCCACCACATTTCTGATTTGTCTCCTCTTTGGTACTGAGGTGCCATCACATTCAGGCCTTTTGAACAAATGGGAGCATTTCTGGATTTATAGATTTAGGTTCCAAAGTCCACAGGGCCTCAATCCTAGAGGATAAAGCCATCACCCATTGAAGAATGTTGAAAAAATTGTTCTAAACTGCCACCTTGAAAGAGCTCAGTTTCATCTTTAGTGACTGAAGAAGGGGGAAGTTAAAACATATTGCTCTTACTGTATATACACTATTTTTGTGATGTTTGTTAACCACTTATATCTATATCTATATATCTATATCTTCTGTATACCTTTATAAAACGGAATGTTTGTGTGTATGCGGAGGGCGGAAGGGCGGATTGTGGCAACCACTTTCACAGGCAAGGGCGGATATGTGGCAGCCACTTTCACAGGCCAGGGAGGAGATTTTGAGGCACATATAGCTAAGAACATTTAAAAAAATAGCAAAAACTTCTTTAAGTACATCAGAAGCAGAAACCCAACTAGAAAAGCAGTTGGGCCACTTGACGAAAATGGTAAGAAAGGGACAATAAGTGAAGACAAGGAGATTGCTGAGCGGCTAAATGACTTCTTTGCCTCCGTTTTCACACAGGAGGACAGACAACATATGCCTGCAGCTGAGTCAGTTTTTCAGGGAGGAATTAAATGAATTAAACCAGATAGAGATAAACAAGGAAGATGTTCTCACATGCCTTACTAAACTAAATGTCAACAAATCACCAGGGCCAGATGGCATCTACCCCAGAGTTCTTAAGGAACTCAAGTGTGAAATTGCTGAAATTCTAGCCAAAATATATAACCTTTCTCAAAGATCAGGCACTGTACCCAAGGACTGGAGGGAGGCAAATGTAACTCCGATCTTCAAGAAAGGATCCAGGGGTGATCCAGGAAATTATAGGCCAGTTAGTCTAACCTCAGTTCCAGGCAAAGTGATGGAAACCATTATTAAAGAAAAATTACTAAGCACATAGCAGAACAGGCATTGCTGAAGGAAAATCAACATGGTTTCCGCAAAGGCAAATCATGTCTTACTAACTTGATAGAATTCTTTGAGGGTGTAAATAAACACATAGATTAAGGAGACCCAGTTGATATTGTTTACCTTGACTTTCAAAAGACTTTTGACAAAGTCCCTCACCAAAGGCTCCTAAATAAGCTCTTCAGCCATGGAATCAGGGGACAGGTCTTGTCCTGGATTGGAACCTGGCTAAACTGTAGGAAACAAAGGGTGGTAATAAATGGACACTTCTCTGGATGGAAAGAGGTGAGAAGTGGCGTACCCCAAGGTTCAGTTTTAGGACTGTTACTTTTTAATTTATTCATAAATGATCTGGATGTAGAAGTAAATTGTGAGGTAGCAAAGTTTGCAGATGACACTAAACTGTTCAGGTTAATTCTATGCTTGGCATGATCCGGACGGGAATCGAAAATAGGTCGGCAAATGTTGTATTGCCTCTCTACAAATCTATGGTGAGGCCACATCTGGAGTACTGTGTACAATTCTGGTCACCGCACCTCAAGAAGGATATAACGGAACTGGAAAAGGTACAAAGGGCAACAAAAATGATCCAAGGGATGGAGCAGATCCCTTATGAAATCAGGTTGCAACGCCTTGGTCTTTTCAGCCTTGAAAGACGGCGTTTAAGAGGTGACTTGATCGAAGTGTATAAAATCATGCATGGGATAGAAAAGGTGAATAAAGAAAAAATATTTTCTCTGTCACACAACACTAGGACTAGGGGACACTCCCTAAAGCTCCAAGGTAGGAAAGTTAGGACTAATAAAGGGAAATATTTCTTCACCCAGAGGGTCATTGGGTTATGGAACTCACTTCCAGAGGAGGTTGTGACAGCTGTTAGCCTGGACAGCTTCAAGGCAGGATTAGACAGATTCATGGATACCAAGGGAATCAGTAGTTACTGAAATGGACATCCAAGTGCCACCTCTGTGTTGATGGAGGTCGGCAGGATTTCCCCGGGTACTGGTTGTGGGGGTCGGGAGCAGGTGAGGGTTTTGCCCTCCTTTCTGCTAGAGATCCCTGTGTACAACTAGTGGGCCACTGTGTGACACAGAATGCTGGACTAGATGGGCTGAGGCCCGATTCAGCATGGCTTTTCTTATGTTCTTATGTTCTTATATGTGGCCGCCACTTTCACAGGCCAGGGCGGATATGTGGCAGCCACTTTCACAGGCCAGGGCGGATATGTGGCAGCCACTTTCACAGGCCAGGGCAGATATGTGGCAGCCACTTTCACAGGCCAGGGCGGATATGTGGCAGCCACTTTCACAGGCCAGGGCGGATATGTGGCAGCCACTTTCACTGGCCAGGGCGGATATGTGGCAGCCACTTTCACAGGCCAGGGCGGATATGTGGCAGCCACTTTCACAGGCCAGGGCGGATATGTGGCAGCCACTTTCACAGGCCAGGGCGGATATGTGGCAGCCACTTTCACAGGCCACAGCGACCAGCGCGGGTGATGGACCTGCACCAAACTTGGTACACATAACCCCCCCCTAACCCCCCTTTACGCCCTGGCGCGGGTCGGGGACATGACCCACGGATTATGGGATTTGTAGTACTTTCCAACACTTTGGTTCCCACAGACCACTGAGGCCACCAAAAAGGACCAATACAGACCACGCTTAGCACACACAGCCCCCATGACCCACTCTAAGCCCTGGTGCAGTTCGGAGGAGGATGGCCCATGGATGATGGGACTTGAAGTACCAGGCACACAGAGCCCCAGTGACCCACTCTACATCCTACTAAAGTTTGGAGGGGGCCAGAACATTGATGGGACTTGCAGTACCTTCCCTCACTTTCCAAGACTGCTACAAACCTAATCCAATGACTGATCAACACCAAACCTGCCACACAGAGCCCTCATGACCCACTCTACGTCCTGGTGCAGTTCGGAGGAGGGTGGACCATGGATGATGGGACTTGAAGTGCCTCTACTCACTTCCCAAGTCCGCTGCAACCCTCATCCAATCACTGATCGAGACCAAACTTGCCATACATAACCCCCATGACTGCCTTCACATCCTGGTGAGGTTTGGGGGAGGACTGACAATGGATGATGGGATTTGTAGTACTTTTACACCCCTCTGTTCCCACAGACCACTGTGGCCCCCAACAAACACTGATAAAGACCACACTTGGCACACAGAGCCCCAGTGACCCAGTCCACATCCTACTGAAGTTTGGAGGGGGACAGAACATGGATGATGGGTCTTGCAGTACCTTCCCTCACTCTCCAAGACTGCTACAAACCTAATCCTATGATTGATCAACACCAAACTTGCCACACAGAGCCCTCATGACCCACTCTACATTCTGGTGCACTTTGGAGGAGGGTGGACCACGGATGATGGGACTTGAAGTACCTCTACTCACTTCCCAAGTCTGCTGCGACCCTCATCCAATTACCGATCGAGACCAAACTTGGCACACATAACCCCCATGACTGCCTTCACGTCCTGGTGAGGTTCGGGGAGGACTGACAATGGATGATGGAATTTGTAGTATTTTCACACCCTCTGTTCCCACAGACCACTGTGGCCCCCCAAAAACACCGAGAAAGTCCACACTTGGCACACAGAGCCCCAGTGACCCACTCTACATCCTACTGAAGTTTGGAGGGGGACAGAACATGGATGATGAGACTTGCAGTACCTTCCCTCACTTCCCAATCCTGCTACAAACCTAATCCAATGACTGATCAACAACAAATCTGGCACACAGAGCTCTCATGACCCACTCTACGTCCTGGTGCAGTTTGGAGGAGGGTGGACCATGGATGATGGGACTTGAAGTACCTCTACTCATTTCCCAAATCTGCTGCGGCCCTCATCCAATTACCGATTGAGACCAAACTTGGCACACATAACCCCCATGACTGCCTTCACGTCCTGGTGAGGTTCGGGGGAGGACTGACAATGGATGATGGAATTTGTAGTATTTTCACACCCCTCTGTTCCCAAAGACCACTGTGGCCCCCAAAAAACACCAAGAAAGTCCACACTTGGCACACAGAGCTCCAGTGACCCACTCTACATCCTACTGAAGTTTGGAGGGGGACAGAACATGGATTATGGGACTTGCAGTACCTTCCCTCACTTCCCAATCCTGCTACAAACCTAATCCAATGACTGATCAACACCAAATCTGGCACACAGAGCCCTCATGACCTACTCTACAGCCTGGTGCAGTTTACTGTGAGACGGACCATGGATGATGGGACTTGAAGTACCTTCACTCACTTCAAAAAACAATGCATCCCTCATCCATTCACCAATACAGACCAAACTTAGCACACAGAGCCCCCATGACCCAATCTACATCCTACGTCCCTTGGGGGGGGGGGGACAGAGATGATGGGACTTGCACTACCTTCAGTAATTTCATGATACCACTGCAACTCCCAATAATAATGTATCAAGACCAAACTTGGCACACAGAGCCCCCATGACCCACTCTACATCCTGCTGCGCTTCTCAAATAACCCGGGCAGGGCCGGGTCCTCAAGCTAGTATATATATATATATATATATATATATATATATATATACACACACACACACACACACACACACACACACACACACAGTGTTCCCTCACTTATTGCTGGGGTTAGGTTCCAGGATCTCCCGCAATAAGTGAAAAACCGCGATGTAGGGATGCTCTATTTATTTTAATATTTATACATTATTTTAATAGTTACACACTATTTTAAATCTTTATAGACTTAAAATAAAGTGAAGGAAAGCAAGGAAAGGCCCTTCAAGGATGGAAGGAGGGAGGACTGAGGAGGGAAAGCGCCTTGGAGAGCGGCAGAAGCAAAACCCCACAAAACAGTGAAAATACCATGATATATATTTTAAATTAATATTTTTTTAAATCCGCAAAACAGCGAGTCCGCAATAAGTGAACCGCGAAGTAGTCAGGGAACACTGTACACACCCAAACACATATACATTATGTGTGTGCACATGTATATACACTTTATATATACACACATACTGTATACATATTGTATATAGTGTGTATGTGTGTATCTTCTCCGTTGGCGCCCCCTTGTCGCGGGGGAGAGGCTTGCGTACTCTAAAGAAGTTGTGAGCTATGCTGGAGGTGGCATAATAGCCACCGGTAGGGCCTCCCATGCCAGACAGGTAACAACCGAAGGGTCTGACAAAGAGCGTCAAAGGGCAGGATGGGCTCTCCAGCCTTTTGGCAACCATCCTAGGAGAAGGAAAACTCTGATTTCAAACTTGGGCAGATGGTGCTTGTCTAACCCTGTAAGGTCAACCATCTAAAGGGTGAGGCTAGTTCTGTGCACACTGCGCTCCACCAGAAAAACCCATTGCACAGGCTCGAAGGACACATCCAACCTCCGAATCATCAACGCGCTTGTAGAAAGCGTGGGATGAGTCCTTCCTGAATCTTTGTTCGCGAAGAAAAGCCAAGATGTGTGTGTATATATATATGTGTGTATATATATGTGTATGTGTGCGTGCACGTGCGCGCACACACACACATATGTATACACACATATTTACAAAATATACTGTAATCATTTACATATATTTGCTTTCACATCCCTCAACCCAGTGTTCTCTCAGCCTCCAGGTGGCTTTCACACAATCCAATCCAAAGCAGTGCTCACACAAAGCAGTGCAATAAAATAAAATAGTTTACTATGTGCAATCTGACAGATGAGTTTCCATAAAGCTTTCTCAAATCTTATTTGCTGGAAGGAGTAAAGCAAGCCACATAATATGAGACCTTGCTGTCAACATCTCTCAGTAAAAATACTATTTTCTTCAGTGCTGGGCTTTCCACCAAAATGATAGAGTTTACTTTTTGCTACTTCTTTAAAAGATTTATATCTTGATTTCCTAGGAAGTTTAATGTTGTTTGTCTCCAGCCCTTGGCCTTGCCTCTTCCCTTCCATAACCACTAAAGGGGACTTTCTGTGGTATCAAACTAGTTCTTTTCTCCTTATTTTATCTTGCTCAAATAGATCTTACACAGATTCAGACCTTGCCAAAATCTTGCACAATAAACAGGCCATAAATTAGCACCTAGCAGGTAACAACAGAGTGCAAACATTTCTATTTATTATTCTTTTAAAAAACTATGATTTCTCTCCTGTTTTAGTTAGCCAAGCCTCTCCACGTGCTACACAGAAGAAATGAAAAGGACACTGATTCAGCTGATAACGTTATAGCAACATTAAATAAAACAAACAAAGCCTACCAAACAGGAGAATTTTAGACTGTCTGAAATCTGTAAGCGACAGAACTTGAAAGTGAAATATAGGTTGGGTATCCTGTGTCTGAAATGCTTAGGATCAAAAGTGTTTTGGATGCTGTTGTATAATTATTATTTTGAAATACCTGTATTTGCATACAGTATGTGTACAAAATGAGATGTCGTGGAATTGGGAAACAATTACCTTTGGGCTGTGTGTATAAGGTGTAAATTGCTTCCTTTGCACCTTATACGCACAGCCCAAAGGTAGTTTTATACAATACTTATAATAACCTTTTGCATGAAAACTAATTTGTGTAAGTTGAACTCCCAGAATTTTTGGTGCCACTTTCTCAGTCACCCAATTTTGGAAAAATAGAGCTCAACTTGTAATGATCATATTCTGTTTGGTTTCTATTGTGGACTAAAAACTAATACTAGTCAGAGAATACAATCTCAATTTGTCTCCAACCTGGCTATCACAAGAAAATGCACAAATTTGAACAGCGCTATGATGAAAACATGGCACATTGCTATTGTACCATGCTATAAAATAGCATAATAGAAATATATATGCCAAAAATATATTAGGCTACTAGGTGGTACTGGTATTTAGTATAAGCTGAATCTCAGCTCTATTTAGAAACCAAACCTGTCTACCTAGAAAACTACCTTTGCTAGGACAGACTCTGAAGGACTTATATCAGTACACATGTATAAGTCTGAGAGTATCATCCATTTATATTATTATTATTATTATTATTATTATTGGCATAATACAATTGCTCAGATGATCCATTGGAACTTGTGCCACAAATACTATCTACCTGTGATAAAAAAACAGGTGGGATCATAAGCCTGAAAAAGTTACGGAAAATGAACACGATAAACTACGCTGGGACTTCCGAATTCAGACTGACATTCTGGAGCACAATACTGCTGACCTCACAATCATTTGGAGGAGGGATGACAAAATATGGATTGTCGATGTTGCAACCCTAGGCAACAGCAGGATTGATGAGAAGCAAAATATTTATACCTTGATATAAACAATACGAGGATTTAATGATCGAATGCAAAAGACTCTGGCACAAGCCAGTCAAGGTGGTCCCAGCGGTGATCGGCACACTGGGTGCAGTGCCTAAAGACCTTGGCCAGCACTTGAAAACAAACAGCGCTGACAAAATTACCATCTGTCAGCTGCAAAAGGCCACTCTACTCGGATCTGCACACATTATTCGCCGATACATCACATAGTCCTAGACACTTGGGAAGTGTCTGATGTGTGATTCAATACAAAAGCCAGCATAGAGATCTTGTTTGTAGTGTACTAATCTTGTTGTGCATCAAATAATAATTATTATTATTTATCAGTCTCTACTGATGAGATAATAAATGAAGAAAATATGTCACCTGTCATATTTTTTCAAACAGCTCACATGTTTCTGGATGTTCCTTTTAAATCAGAGGTGAAAATCACACAAACTTCCAGCTGACATTGGAATGTAATGATGAAGAATGCTGGGAGTTGTAGTCCAACAATATGTGGGGCACACCTAATCATCAACCCTATTTAATGTACTGAACTCTAATGAAGCCTAACTGGTGGATATGCTGAAATACAGCTCCTATGATCTCATAATCTGCCTTTATTATGAGATTATGAGAATTATCATCCAAAATATCTAAGGAGATAATATTCAACACAGAATTATTTCTATGACCATCTACACTGACATAGAATGCAGCTTGAAACAGCATTAAATAGTCAGTGTAGATTACTCTAAAACAGTTTAACTGTACTGAACTGCATATTATGAGTATACACCAGGCATGGGCAAACTTTGTCCCTCCAGATATTTTGGACTTCAACTCCCACAATTCCTAACAGCCTATTGATGAAGTCTAAAATACCCAGAGGTGTTTGCCCATGCTTGGCCTACACTGTCCATATAATGAGGTTTCAAATCACATTATATGGCAGTGTAGCTCCAGCCTATGTTTATGCTGGGAAAAACCACAGAAGGGAAAGCTAGCAGAAAGTATGTTGCTGACTTCCAAACATTTAACATGTAAGATGATGATCTGGGGCCTAATCTGAGCTTTCAATGTATCCATCCTAGTCTATCCTAGCTTTCATTTCAATCCTGACCTATTTTAGGTTGTATCATTTAATTGATGCCACCCCTCTATTCTGTCTGAGTCAATTGAAGTGGGATGTTGACAAGCTGGAACGTGTCCACAGGGGGGCGACTAAAATGATCAAGGGTCTGGAGAACAAGCCCTGTGAGGAGCGACTTAAAGAGCTAGGCATCTTTAGCCTACAGAAGATATGACTGAGACATGATAGCTATGTAGAAATATGTGAGGCGAAGTCATAAGGAGGAGAGAGCAGGTTTGTTTTCTGCTGCCTTGGAAACTAGAACGCGGAACAATGGCTTCAAACTACAGGAAAGGAGATTCCACTTGAACATGAGGAAGAACTTCCTGTGAGAGCTGTTCAGCAGTGGACCTCTCTGCCCTGGAGTGCAGTGGAGGCTGCTTCTTTGGAGGTTTTTAAGCAGAGGCTGGATGGCCATCTGTCGGGATGATCTGAATGAGATTTTCCTGCTTCTTGGCAGGAGGTTGGACTGGATGTCTCACGAGATCTCTTCCAAGTCTATAATTATGTGGTTTATATTCCTCCTTTCCCACAGTGGCTGGAATAAATAGCGACTTACAACAGTGTTTTTCAACCTTTTTTGAGCCGCGGCACATTTTTTACATTTAAAAAAATCCTGGGGCACACCACCACACAAAATGACACAAAATGACACTCTAACACAGTAATACATATAGTTAATATGTTTTTAAATGTATTTATACACTCAGTGTGAAACCTGGACCTGTTTCGATGAACACAACATAGATATCCTGGCAGGAATGGCAGAAAGACACAAACTTCCCACACAGAACTCCCATAACCCAGAGAAAATACTATAAGAGTTTGGTGGGCATTGACCTTGGGTTTTGGAGTTGTAGTTCACCTATATCCAGAGAGCACTGTGGGCTCAAACAATGTTGGATCAGGACCAAACTTGGCATGAATACTCAATATGCCCAAATGTGAACACAGATGGAGTTTGGGGAAAATAGACCTTGACATTTGAGAGTTACAGTTTCTGGGAT
>JARBWK010002751.1:0-14118 GCA_030556195.1 Anolis apletophallus | reverse complement strand
GTACTGAGAATGACCGGGGCCTTTGCCCCTGATTGCAGCCGTGTTCTGCTGGCAAACCCCACCAGCTGGTGTCATCAATAAACCATTTTGATTTCATCTACAGCACAGTTGTCGTGAGTTTTCCTCATCCTTGTACCCGCACGTCCAGGTAGCCTTGGTAAGAGTAAATTTGCCACTCGGAGTTCCATAACTCCCTAATTTGCTGCTTCAATATCTTTAAGAATATATGATTTCTTTTTTCATATAGACTCAGATGTTGCTCATTACATTCTCGTGACACACCTACACACTGTAGTCAGAACTCTAACTAGTAACTACACACAGTTTAGAAAGCTCTGGAATAAAATATGGACCAGATGCCAGGAGATGGGTATGCTAGACTATTATTCTGCTTTAAACAATTCTGTCTGAGTAGTTGAGCAAAACACATCTGTCATAATGAATAGATACTAATTTTACAGAAGACATTAAGTATTTCAAAAGTAGCAGAGTATGCTGTCTGATTTCCCAAACCCAAATAATCTCTGTGACAAGCACTCATATGTTGACATTAAGAGATCTCAAGTTTTTCTGGATGTATTGTGTCACTATAGAAATCTTCAGAATAGTGTGAATCAAAACTTATTAATTGTGTGGGTTTAAAAAAATATCTTCAAAGAGTTTTGTTCTGTTTTTAATGGATGTTTTGTACATTGCCACAAGGGCCCTAGCAGACTGGAGAGGCACTAAAGAAATTTGGGAATAAATAAATAAATAAAATTAATCAGCACTAATTTAAAATCAAACCAAACAAAAACATATGTACCCATATTCACTGTATTTGCTCACAGCAGCTGAGAAATCTTAGGTCTTAGACTTAATGATTTTCCCTTAACTCCAAAAGACATATTTGCATATTATAGTAAGACCCTGGTATCCACAGGGGACACATTCTCAACCAAATTGAAAATATGTGTATCCTGGGAGGGTAGTAGGAGAGAGGGAAAGTCCTTCCCAAAAATTGTAAGACTCAAGTAGGCTCATATGTGGAGATATGGTCTTTCAAATAGACTTTTATTTTTAACAGTTTAAAACCATAATATATTATCAAGATGACAGGAATAAATTTGAGTTTGCTTCTGTTTCTCTCGGGTTCTTCATCTTGGCTTTTCTTCACAAACGAAGATTCAGGAAGGACTCATCCCACGCTTTCTACAAGCGTGTTGATGACTAAAAAGGTCAATCTGAGATAGGCAAGTCCAGTTGCAGAAAGCACAGCTGAAAGTCTCCTTGGGTGATGCTGTTTCCAGGTTGCGGTTCTTTCTGCGTTGTCATTTCTCTTTGAGATTCATTTGGCGTGACTTCTCGAATGAGGCCACAGCATTGTGGATAGTGCATCTCCATGTCTCCCGAAGTGAGGTGATCAATCTGGCCGAGCCTGAGATGTTGTTTCAGGAAGTCCTTATATCTCTTTTTTTGGGACGCCTCTTTTGCACTGACCCATGGCGAGTTCACCATAGAGTAGTATCTTTGGGAGGTGGGGGTCCTCCATCCTTCCTGTGGTGCGGGCTGGTAGAGAAGTTCCGTTTTCTTCAGGCTGACTTCCAGCCCAAACAGCTCTGCAGCTGTTGCAAAGCAGGATGTTAGGCGCTGCAGGGCTGCTTCTGTGTGGGCGACAAGGGCAGCATCGTCAGCAAAAAGCAGCTCACGGACTAAATAGTTTAGAGTCTTAGTGCGATCCCTCAGACGGCTTAAGTTGAACAAGCTACCATCAGTACGATAGCATATATATGCCGTCTTCTTCTTCTTCTTCGAGATCTGCTGTAGCCCTTTGGAGCATCATGCTGAAGAAAATTGTAAATAGGGTTGGTGCAAGAACACAACCTTGTTTCACTCCATTAGTTATTAGAAAGGGCTCTGAGAGAGCATCGCTGTATCTGACTTGACCGTGCTGGCCCTCATGTAGCAGGATAATCATTTTGAGGAATTTGGGGGGACATCCTAGACGTTCCAGGATCTGCCAGAGATCTTATCTACTAAGTGTCAAGGGCTTTGGTGAGGTCGACAAATGTTACATAGAGTCCTTTGTTCTGCTCTCTACGTTTCTCTTGCAGTTGTCTAAGGGCAAATACCATATCAGTGGTGCTCCTGTTAGCTCTGAAGCTGCATTGGCTTTCAGGGAGACGTTCTTCTGCAATAGCAGGAACTAATCTGTTTAGGAGTATCCTTGCAAGGATTTTTCCAGCAACGGAGAGCAGTCTTATACCTCAATAGTTTGAGCAATCAGATTTTGTTCCTTTTTTCTTATACAGGGTGATGATAATTGATGGCAGTTCACCTTTTGCCCAGCAACTCACAAGGAGCTAATGAAGTTGTGAGCTATGCTGGTGGTGGCATAATAGTCACCGGTATGGCCTCCCATGCCAGACAGGTCACAACCCAAAGGACTGAAAAGAGCGTTAATGAGCAGGATGGGCTCTCTAGCCTTTTGGCAACCATCCTAAGAGACATTAAACTCTAAATTCATTTTATTCAGGTAAATAGAATTTAAAAAGTAAAGGTTTCTCCTGACATTAAGTCTAGTCGTTTCTGACTTTGGGAGGTGGTGCTTATCTCATTTTCTAAGATGAAGAGCCATAGTTGTCCATAAATGCCTCCAAGGTCATGTGGCCAGCATGACTGCATGGAGCAGAGTTACCTTCCCACCTGAGTGGTACCTATTAGGCATGAGAAAAAAGTTATGAAAATGAAATGATTCGTAAGAAATTCGTAAGAAATGCTACTTTTGAGTATTTCCGCACCTGGAACGCCAACCAGGAAGTGGACTTTCTTTATAGAACTTCGGGGGGCAGGATTTTCTTAAGTGTCGTTATTAGGTCGTAAGGGGGGAGCACCCTCCTTCTCTCTCACCACCCTCCCGCCTCCCTTGCCAATAAGTATTATGGCAAGGCAAGCCCTAAACTCGCTCCTTCTTTCGGCTGGAAGCCTGGAAAAAATGTAAACAGAGAGGTTTACTCAGAAGTAAATCTGCAAAGGAGGGCACTTTGGATGAAGGGCCCTCCTTTGTGGATTTACTTCTGAGTAAACCTCTCTGTTTACATTTTTTCAAGGCTTCCCTGCCTCTCCTGCCTGCCAGGATCTAAAGCATCAAAGAGTATTGGGGTGAGAAACCAACCTAATGTATAATAGAATGAATGCTACTGTAAGTGCCTAATATTATAAGTAATCCAACTGGTCATACCTACATTCCATGCACATGCAATAATACAGCAGTAATAACAATAACAAGAGGTAAAAATTCAAACCGAAGTATTCTGACTGGTCCCTGCCTCATGCGGTGCAAACGGGCTCTTTAGCCGGGAAAAGCCAGCGTTTTCTGCTTGGGTGCACACACATACATATTCTTGGGAGGGGGATTTGCTGCAGAATCCGGGCTCATAGAGAAGATTCTGCAGCAAATCCCCCAAAATATGTGTGTGTGTGTGCACCCAAGCAGAAAACGCTGGCTTTTCCCGGGCTCTGAGAAGAGCCCGTTTGCACCGCATGAGGAGGACCAGTCAGAATACTTCGGTTTGAATTTTACCTCTTCTTATACCCATTGTTATTACTGCTGTATTATTGCATGTGCATGGAATGTAGGTATATGACCAGCCTGGGCAAACTTGGGCCCTCGCTCCCTTGGGATCGGGGTGAGAGAGAGGCAGCGAGGAGCGAGGGGGGGCTCCTCCTCCTTTTCTTTTGCTGCTTCCAAGAATAGAATACCCGCTCCCTCCCTCCCTCCCTCCTTCCCTCCCTCCTTCCTATTTGGAGAGTCCCGTCTAGAATTCAGTGTGATTTATTCAAGTTTTGGCCTACAACTCCCAGAAATCCCAGCCAATTTACCAGCTGTTAGGATTTCTGGGAGTTGTGAAACAAACCATCTGGAATCGCATGCGCTGGCATACGAACTACTAACGAATTTCGTTAGTAATTAAGTTACATTTTAGAAATTTTTGGAAATTTTTTTGTAAGTTTTCTTTTTACTAATAAAAAAATCCCCCATTTGATTTTAGAAACGCCATTTTTGGGTTCGAAACCATGCCTAGTACCTATTGATCTATTCACATTTGCATGTTTTCAAACAGCTAGGTTGGCAGAAGCTTGACCTAAACAGTGGGAGCTCACCAGGTTCCCAGATTCAAACTGCCAACATTTCAGACAGCAATTTCAGCAGGTCAGTGGTCTAACCTGCTGCACCACCAAGGAAATATATTTTCTGTTTCTGTATGCAAACACAGATTCACATATTCTCCCCATATCAAGGCCATGTGTGAATCTATATTAGGCAGAATGTAGTACCAGCTTCAAGTGGTAGGGCACCAGAAGTGCCAACTTGAATTATTCTTCCTGCCTTTCCCCATTGGCAAAGCACCCATTGAGTAGTGGTCCCACCATTGAGGTGCTAGAGCTAACTAGTCTCCAAATGCCTAGCCCTGCGGAGTCCACAGAGATAGTTCTTGTCACAGGATAGAACAGTGGTAATTAAAGTGTTATAAATTAATATACCTAGGAAGCACTGTACAACTAATGAGAACAGAACTGATTTCCAAATGTCTCTATATTTAGTTGAGTATTAGAGCCTCTGACAACTAAGGTAGTAGCTGTGCTTCACAAAGCTGTGCTAACAGAGATTGTATTCAAAGGCACCTCATCTTTGGACAATCAGAAGTCTTTAGATGACCAGATATTTGTATCTGTGTTTCCCCATGTCTGAGAACAATTCTGTCCACACAGCTTCTACTTTCTTCTCCTTTATTTCAAAATTACTTTTAATATAATAAAATAAAACATAATTCTGACTGTAGGTGGTGCTAAAATCTTTCTGAGCCTCATAGTATTACAGTTTATGGACATTTTATTTTCCCTCAAGCTGTAAGAAGTTAGGCAAGTACTATCATCTGTTGCAAAATTACAACCTTGCAAATATTCACTTCCAGTTATCTCAGGCTTGGTGTTTCAAATTGGTCTCCCTCAACAATCTATAGTCCATACCCTACGGAGCAAAAAACATCCATTAATATTACTTCATTAGAATTTTTATATCCTGCCTTTTATTATGGGTGCTGTATGGGTAAAACAATAAACAGTTTGAAACATTCCCAGACTGAAATGATAAAATAGCTTAAACAGCCAATAAAACAAATTAAACATGACAAGAAGTTAGAACAACTTAACAGGCTACAACAATTGAAACTATGTTTTATACCTCTCCCTAAAGGATAAACCCCCAAACCACCACCCACCCCGCCCCCCCAGCTGCCAAGACAAGTATTTTCTTGACATGGGGCTGGAAAGAGATAAATATTGGATTGATCAAACCTCTAAGAAAAAAAACCTTCTATAATTGGGGTACAACAGCCAAGAAGGTTTCTTCCCATGTCTGACTACAGTGTATTTTACCAGTATTGCAGGAGAAGGGTAGCTCCTGGAAATCTTCAGGCTGCCATATACATGGAGAAATGCTTTTTCAAGTATTTTACTTTACCCACTTACTTACTTAGGCGATCCCTTGTTGCCAGAGTATGATGGCCTTCCAAGTGTAGTGTCTTGGCGGTGGATACAAAAGTGACTGTGGACCTAATGTTCGTCCACAGTGAAGGCATTGTTTTCCAGGTGGAAGGTGGTCCCAGTCAAAGTTGGTTTGATGTGCCTTCCTCTTGGCACATTTCTTCCTTTTGCCCTCCATTTGTGCCCCTTCAAATTCCACAGCACTGCTGGTTACAGCTGCCCTTTAGTCAGAGCACTCAGACTTCCCAATTCTTGGTGTTTATGCCACAGTTTTTAGGGTTAGCTTTAAGCCATCTTTAAAACCGCTCTGAGTCCCCCTCCGCAGGGGTTGAGAAGGGCGGGGTATAAATGCTGTAAATAAAAATAAATAAATAAATAAATAAATCTCTTTTCCTGTCCACCAACATTCCGTTTTCCATTCTTGAGTTGGGAGTATAGTAACTGCTTTGGGAGATTCAGACAACGTAGTCAGTCCAGCAAAGTTGATGGCATAAGAGCATCGCTTCAATGCTGGTGGTCTTTGCTTCTTCCAGCATGCTGATATTTGTCTTCCCATCTTTCCAAGAGATTTGCAGGATTTTTTGGAGACAACACTGCTGGAATTATTCCAGGAGTGTGCCATCTCTAGACAAACCACTTTTTGTGAGCGTATAACAAGGTTGGAGGTATCAGACAGTGTTGTATTTCAGTGGCAATGTTGAGTTTTGTGGAGAGGTGGCTGCCAAGGTAGCAGAAATGGTTAACATTTTCTAATTTTACACAATAAAGTTGTATTTCTGGTAATGTAGAGGGAGTGGCTGGTGACTGCTGGAAGAGCACTTTAGTTTTCTTGATGTCCAATGAGAGGCCGAGCTTTTCGTATGCTTTTGCAAAAGTGTTTAGAGTAGCTTCTTCTGAATGTGCACAGACTACATTATCATCAGCGTATTGCAGTTATATACCACATGCTGTTGTGACCTTGATTTTGGCTTTCTAAATCCCAAGCCATTTAGAGTTTCAGTGCCATCTCAAGCAAGCTGATTTAACTGCTTTATATCAAAATACCTCATGTTTGGCCCATTCATTCTCTAGTTAAAAGATGCTGGAATCAATTTTTCACTCAAATCATGAACTATGAAGTGGCAGTAGTATCTGATAGATAATAATAGGTTACTTATTGGAATGAAAGCAAGAGCTGTCTCTCTGCCCACTAGGTTTGAAGTATTTTATTGGCATGCCAATGTATTTACTGTCTTAAGGTAAATCCAGTTAAGTTGGAACTGAATAAAATCTTGGACCATACTATAATTTGAGTAGTCATCAGGCAGGTGCAAATGGTGATAATACTTTTATTTTATTTATTTACTTTATTTATACCCGGCCTTTCTCCCCGTAGAGACTTCCAGCCTCTACAAATGCTCATATTAATGCCTCATTTTTTTTGTTGAACTTGGTTAACTGGACTTCGTCAGGTAAAATAAATGCTAGGTGGTTAGATATAAAGGCTGTGATGTCAACTAGAGGCAAATGAGTAAAAGAACTATGCATTTTATTATACAGAAACTATGTTTTAGGGACCAGATCAGTCTTTGGGGGAATTTTGAACATTGTAATGGTGCATCAGGCATGGTTGATATGTTCTCCTTACCAAAATCCAGCAAGTCATCTTGAAGGTCTGCACCAATGTTAATACATATAAAATCTGTCAATATAGTTAAGTTGTGCAACTCATTGGTCTGAGGAGCTTTGGTTGCCCTCTCCCTTTTCTTTCTCTCTACAGCAAGAACACAGCTATTTAAGTAGGCTTTTGTTTTATGAGGTGGATAAGATTTGAGGCATTGCATTTGTTTTATCTCCTGCAGCTGTCTTATCTTATAGTGTGTGATGAGGGTGTTAGAAGGAAGGTTGTTGGAATGATATTTTATGGTTGGCTTTAACTGTTATTACTGTCCCTGAATGGTGTGTAAGCTCCAGAAACGCGAGTTATAACTGTTCATTTAGCTAAATAACTAAATTAATGGACCCAGCATAAGGAAGCTGTCTAGCACCTGCACACACACATCTTCATATTGTCTACTCACTTTGTCTGAGGGAATTGTAGTAAACTATTTTTGATATTTTAAAAGAAGTAAACCTTACGCATGCTTAGCAAAGAAACAGTTAACACACTTTTGAGCATTTATCATTTTACCAGATGCTACATGTCCCTCTTTGGGGGTGAGAAGGGCGGGATTCAAGTGTATGAATAAATAAATAACCAACATTATATGCATTTAAGTTTCCCTGTCCCTCCAAGTCAACGAGAAGACTAGTGATCAGTGGATAGCAACTGATGATGATAGCAGTAGCTAGCAGGAGAAATCACCTGGCAATAAGAAGAAAATATTGAAGGAAATAATAGGAAAAGTATACACAGTGAAGCACTGCTGATGTATTACCTGGAAGTGCAAAGTCCTGTGCAGAAAAAAGAAATCCCGCACAGAGAGAGAAAGGAAAAGAGTTGATGCAGTGAAGAAATATAGAGATGAGAAGCAGAAAGAGCCAAAAATACATAAAAAGAAGCTAGCAAAATGCTATTAGGTGAATTTAGAATTGATTTACAGATCAATCCAAAGGGTGCTTACCAATGGCTCCTCTTTATTTTGGAGAGAAGGGACCACTGGGCATGACAGGCATGTATTTGGATAATGAAATAGAGGACAAGCATGGCCATCTGTTGGGGTGGCATTGATTGTGCATCCCTGCATGGGAGAGGGTTAGACTGCATGGCCCTTGTGATTCCTTCCAAAGCTATAATTTTATGAAGAAGTGGATGAATGAGTGGACATAAGAAATTGAGAGAGAGCACACAGAAAAAGAGGAATCAGAGGAGGAATGGATAGATGGTTTATTGTGACAGAGTACAGAAGACCAATCCTTGTTTTATATACTTGCTTAAACAGTTTCTTCTGAATGTTTGCCCTGTTTTCTTTTATATATGAAAGCCGCCCCGAGTGCCTTCAGAGAGAGAGAGGTGTGGGTTAGAACTAAAATATATGATGATGATTGCTTCTTATTTAGCATTTGGTGTAGCTTATGGGAATCATTAATCATGGGCAACACCCTAGAGCTTGAGTGTTCATCTCTATTTCTTTGACTGCTGAAATGTACATATTGTCTCGGTTGCCCTTGAGAGAGTAAACCTTTCCTGGTGGACCACCAAACCCAATATTCCATATCAAAGAAAAAAGTAAGTGGGGTGCTTGCAGGCCCATTCAAAGTGAATTTCATGTACATCAAATAGCCTCATGTTAAGTCAAAATATCCCAAACATCTCCAGATTTGCTGAAAATCCATCCAGCTGTTTATGTGTAATATGGTAAAAGGTAGAAAAAAGGCAGAAACTTAGAACAGCATCCTGATGGTGAATGATGGCTCATAGAAATCTATCAAGTGATGTGTATGAATGCAAACAGCATTGCGATGATCCCAGGACATTCCAAAATGAATGTTGTATAAGTGATATGGCCTATCACCATGGGAAATGAGCCCCCAATTTGGTGGCATCTAATGAAATAATTACTGAGGTCCCCCACAGCTCCTCTCATCACTGGCTTCATGCTGGGCTCCTAGTAGACTCTAAACCACAAAGGACATATACTGCATGAGTTTAGTTGAAGACAATAATGTAAATATATTCAACAAATTCTCATAGGCTGATATATCGGCTGGAAATTCCACATATCATATTATATATTAGCATATAGCGAAATACAGCTTAATGTCGGACCCAAATTCCAAATCACGACCAAATCATAATAAGAGGGTACACAAGGGAAGATTGCAGAGGGAACAATATACAGACCGGAGTGTAGGGAAAGTCATCGAGGATAGGTTAGCAATCAATGTTCAAATGATCCATGGATATAAAGTCCCCCATGGTCTCGGAATGCAAAGGTTCGTGGTGAAAGTTCAATATATCCCAATGTAAGTATTGATGTCAATAATTATCCAGGCGTGATGGAATAGGGTCCCAAAGAAGCCCAATGAGAAGCCAAAACGGACGCTGGGAGGGCCACGACGGTGGAACTGCAGGGCCCGATCCGTTTCGCCCTAGTGGGCAGGAGCTACGGTGTATTTGGTCTACTCCCACCATGGTAGGTCCACTACCTTCCTTCGCCGTTTGTTTGCAGAGAATGGGCATTGCAATTTTGTTCTATTATTATGTAATTTCAGGATGTTTCTCCTGTGACACTGCATATTGCACTGTGATTTTTGCCGCTTGAGAAAGCCCACTAGGGCGAAACAGATCGGGCCCTGCAGTTCCACCGTCGCGGCCCTCCCAGCGTCTGTTTAGGCTGCTCATTGGGCTTCTTTGGGACCCTATTCAATCACGCCTGGATAATTATTGCCATCAGTACTTACATTGGGATATATTGAACTTTCACCACAAACCTTTGCATTCCGAGACCGTGGGGGATTTTATACCCACGGATCATTTGAACATTGATTGCTAACCTATCCTCGATGACTTTCCCTAAACTCCGGTCTGTATAATTTTCCCTCTGCAATTTTCCCTTGTGTACCCTTTTATTATGATTTGGTCATGATTTGGAATTTGGGTCCGACATTAAGCTGTATTTCGCTATATGCTAATATATAATATGATATGTGGAATTTCCAGCCGATATATCAGCCTATGAGAATTTTTTGAATATATTTCCATTATTGTCTTTAACTAAACTCATGCAGTATATGTCCTTTGTGGTTTAGAGCAGTCATTGTAAACCGCTGTGCCTCGGCACACCAGTGTGCCGTGAGCGATCAGCTGGTGTGCTGCAAGAAAACCTCTTCCCCCTGCCTTTCTTCCCCCTCCAAGGTTTTCCCGCGGCACACCAACTGATTGTGGAACAGCGGCTGGGGAACCCAACCCTCTCTAGGACCTAGACCTAGAGAGGCAGGGAGGCTCAGGAGGAGAGGGGCCGGGCGACGCTCTCCTCCTCCTCCGAAAGTGAGCCCACAGGAACCTGGGCGCCTTGGGGATCCGAGGGGAAGGGAGGGGAGAGCAGAAGAGGAGGAGGCCAGGGAAGGAGGGAGCAAGCGTCACCGCCAAGCCTGCCTCTTCCCCCCCCCCCCCAGCAAGCACGTGCTCGCAGCTCCCTTCCTCCTCCAATCACGAGCGGAATGTCAGCGCTGTGTGCGAGGTGAGTTGGGCGCACTCCTGAATGGAGGAGGAAGGCAGCTGCCTGCGCCCCCCTCACCTCGCACGCGGCACCGACATTGCACTCCAGATGGGAGGAGGAAGGGAGCTGGGCGCGTGCTTGCTGGCGGGGGATAGAGGCAGGCTCGGCGGCATGCTTCAGAGGGGAAGCAGAAGCAGCAACCCTGAGTGCCGCCTCCTCTGCTCTGCTGGGACCTCCATCTCCCTGTCTTTCGCCCTCTGTGTGGGTTTCTCTCTCACACTCCCTCTCCTTGCTGTCACCCCTGAGCTTTGCCTTGGGCTGCTCCTCCTTCCTCCTAGCATTCCCTCCCCCCCACTCCTTTTGACTGGGTTAAGAAGGAGGGGGAGAAAAAGGATCCACGGCGAGAGGTTGGCAGGGGCGGCAAAAGGTGCCTAGCTTGATTTCCTTCTTTAGGGTCGCTCGCCCTTCCTCTCCCCAGTCCTTCCCACTTCCTCCCTTCCCACCTCAGTTCCCCCCTCTTTTCCAACACCTTTTTCCCACCCCGTCTTCCCTTTTTCTAGTTTTTCTAGTTTTCCTCTTCTTTACTATACCCAGCCCCTCCCACTATTCCAGCCCCCATCCCCACCTCAATCTATTCCACTTACCCCCTTGCCGTTTCAATCTTTCCACTATTCCAGGCTCCCCTTTGCACCCCCGTCGTGCTCATTTTGCAGTCTTCTTTTCCCCATTCCAATCTTTTCCAGCTGCTCCTCTTTACCTCCCCAATTTCCTCATTACCTTCTCCCAATCCCCCCCTACACACACACACACCAGACTGGAGTCTTTCCCACTTTTCCAGCCCCTTTCCATCCCAACCTGTATGCCAAGCTTATTCAATTCCATTTTGTTGGAATTCAGAATGTTCTTGGATGGCAGAGGAACTATAAATCCCAGCAACTGCAACTCCCAAATGTCAAAATTTATTTTCTCTAAACTCCAACCATTGATCAATTTTGGGCATATTGAGTATTTATGCTAAGTTTGGTCCAGATTAATAGTCATTTGGGTTCACAGTGCTTTCCTGATGTAGGCGAACTACATCTCCCATAAATCACTGTCAATTCCTCCCAACTTCCTCCAGTATTCTCTGTTGGTCATGGGAGTTCTGTGTGCCAAGTTTGGTCTAGGTCTGTCATTCGTGGGGAATCTCAGTGGTCTGTTGAAGTCAGAGCTGAATTGGTTGAAGGTACTGCAAATCCCATCATCCGTTGCCCATACTCCCCCAAACATAATTGTTTTTGTGATTAATCACTAGGCTTTAATTATGTTCAATGTGTAGCAATGAAAATACATCCTGCATATTAGAGATTTGCATTAGAATTCGTAAGAGTAGCAAAATTATTTATGAAGTAGCAACGGAAATATGGTTGGGTGTCACCACAACACGAGGAACCTTATTTAGGGGTCATGGCATTAGAAAGGTTGAGAACCACTGTGTTAGTGTCATTTTGTGTCATTTTGGTTGGTAGTGTGCCCCAGGATTGTGTAAATGTAAAAAGTGTGCCGTGGCTCAAAAAAGGTTGAGAAACACTGGTTTAGAGGTTACTTCTCTGCGCTCACTATTTCTGTATATATAGGGCTCCTAGTAGAGGCATGCTGTTTTCTTTATTTGTCTCCCCCACCCCAGTCTCATTGTTTTCCTTATTTATATTTATTTCCATATCTGTATTTCTGTGTAGACATTTTAGCTCAGCAATGTAATTTACTCCCGCTGCAACCCTCAAATAAACACACTTTCTCCTACTCTTTAGTTTTTCCTAAGTATGTTCTCTCTACAGGTTATCTATAGGAGAGGAAAATGTGTGTTTGTTACATGCTCCAAACTTTTACCCTTGACTTTTGCATGATGACAACTTATAGATGAGGATATGCAGATAATTTTTTTAAAAAAAAGATTCTTATTGGAGTGGGCTGTGTAGAAAAGACTGAGCAACTTTATTAACCATTGCACATCAACCATATCAAACTCTGCAGGGGTGGTATATGGTATTGCTTTACACAACAATAGTCATAAATAAAAAACAGAGCCCTCTAGACACTGATTCTATGGTCAGATTTCCATTACTTCTTTTAAACAGAGAAAACACATTCAAAAGGATTATCAAATATGACTCAGACCTTCATTTTCCTTGTAAATCTGAATCAGTTCAAGGCTATTATTTTAGGGAAGGAAATGAATTTGTCAATTCCCAGGCATATTTTAAATGTCAGTGATAAATGCCTTGGGACTCCTGATGTTTTTTCGCACATATGCATAGGCTTGAATATAATGGAAGTCACTGGTGAAGATCACTTGGTGTCAAAACAGGATTGGTCTCTATGATCATCAACTTCCCTGACCCCACCATATGTAGGGGGTTAAAGCCCACATTCTTTCTAGTTGAGAGCAAGTGAGTGGGAGGTAAAAGTCTAACAGAGCAAGAACCTAAGCTTGTGAAAGTTGGGTTTTTGGACTGCCACTACCAAGCTCCCCCAGCCAGCAGGTCACAGGGAAAACTGGGAAAACATGTTGGATAAAATAATAAGTGGACGAGGAGCCTTGAGTTTGCAGTCCAAAAAGGTCTTTTGACATGATCTAGAGAAAAACAAAGTACTTTATCACACAAGGCAGCGTGGTGTCATTCCTATCGTACAACACCATATACATTCCACTGCCAGGATAGGTATTAGTGTTGTGCAAAGTTATTGCTACTCCTCGTAAATCAGATCAAATTCATTAAATTCATGCATACAAATAAGTATTAAAACATGCAGGAAAGAGGCAGGGGGAATTTAGAATCGAAAAACTCACCAATGATTTTATTTATTTATTTATTTATTTGTTGAATTTCTAGGCCGCCAGTCCCGGGAGGCTCGGGGCGGCTCACAACAGGGCAATACATAATAAAACACATAAACACATAAAGCACTCTAAAATATCCATACATCAAAAACACAATGCACTGTACTAAATACAAAACGCACAGCATAATACAGTATAAAAGATAAAATCAACAGGCAAGACTGGGACACTGATGGCGTCTTATAAGCCGAAGGCCTGTTGAAAGAGGAAGGTCTTACAGGACCTCCTAAAGGCCCTAAGATCTTGGAGGGCTCGTGTCTCGGCTGGGAGAGCGTTCCATAAAGTTGGAGCTATCACTGAAAACGCTCTCCTTCAAATCGCAGTTAGCCTAAGCGTCTTGACAAGGGGAATTGCCAATAGATTGATGTTCTCTGAGTTAAGATTCAGTAACATTCAGAAGACTCCCAAAGTCAGTTTAATTTTCAGTATAAGCATTAAGCAACTTTGGTAAAGCAAAAGATGCTATTACAAGAGTTTAAATTAACACCAAGGCTGCTTGCTAGTTGTCATAAAAAGGGCATTTGGGGACAGGACTTGCTTAACTGGGTGAGAGACAGAAAACACAGCATT
>JARBWK010002750.1:0-14125 GCA_030556195.1 Anolis apletophallus | reverse complement strand
TTTGTTTTGCTGTCTGTGCTCCTTTTTCAGAAGATTCCACCTCACTTTCAATTCCTGTGATAACTGGATTTCGGGGGGAAAAATTGCTTGCTGTGAAAGCTTCCGTGGAGTCACCTTTCTCCCATGATAACTCTTTTAGGAGTAAACATCCCTTCCAAGGGGCAGATTTCTCTCACTTCCTGTTGTGTCATCTCACCCCTATTCTTAACTATTAGTCATTTGTAAGTTGGATGTTTGTAACTCAGGGACTGCCTGTAGTGAACAGCATTATGCTTGCAACATAAATAATTTCACTGCTGCAGGGTGATGGAAAAATTTAAAATTCAGATATAGTTTGTGGTGATTTTTAATTAGCCAATTAAAAGCACAAAGTTTATTTTGTGCTAGTTTTCAAGCATGCAAGCTTTTATAAGAGCAAGATGGTACAAAATCATGTAAGGGGAAGAAAAATGATGGTGTTGGTCTGAATGTTATCTTTTTCTTTCCACATATCTGTATATATAATAAAAGTGAATGTTTGTATGCGAGGAAATGCAGAGGGGACATGTGGCAGCATTCTGATTGGTTGCCACTGTGGTATTATTTGCATATGGTTTCTGATTGGCCAGCCTCAACATTCTAAGACTCTGAAGTGGCTGAGAAGGGAAAGGCAAGGGCCTGATGCTGTCAGAAATGGTGAAGGTTGAGGTTCAAAACACCTAGCAATGACAGAACAAGACCAAACTTTGCACACAGATCCCCCAAGACCCCCTCTACATCTTGGTGCAGTTTGAAGGAGTATGGACCATGGATGGTGGCACTTGCAGTACTTTAACTCACTTCCTTAAAGCACTGTGGCCCACAGCAATGACGGATCAGGACCAAACCTGGTACACAGAGGCCCAATGGCCCACTTTACAACCTGGTGCAGTTTAGGGAAGGATAGGCCATGAATTATGGGATTTGCAGTACATTTACCTGATACATTCCCACAGAGAATTGTAGCCCCTACAACTCACAGACCAGCCCCAAACTTGGCACACAGAGTACTCATGGCCCTCTCTACATCCTGATGCAGTTCTATGGGGATGGTCCATGGATGATGGGATTTATGGGACTTGCAGTACCTTCACTCACTTCCTGAAAACAATGTGACCCTCATCCAATGACCCACTCTACATCCTGCTGCAGTTTGGAGGAGGGTGGACCACGGATGATGGGACTTACAGTATCTTCACTCACTTACTGAAACCACTGCGCCCCTCATCCAATGACCAATAAAGACCAAACCTGGCATACACAACCCCCATTACCCACTTCCTCTAATAACCCGGGCACTGCCGGGCCCCCAAGATAGTATTTTACAAAAATCTTCTTTCCCTCATAAAGAAGCCATAATTATTTTTGCACCTTTTGCTTGACTTAATGATATCGTTTCAATTTTGTATTTTGTTTTACAGTCAGTACAGCTATTATGCAGATACTCTTTAGCTGCTTTTAGAGTATTGAGGCTATGGCTTCACACTCATTGATATTGGAACGATGTCACGTGGTTCATGAGTTTGCTCACACTCCTACTTCACATCCATTCCAGAGAGGATGAGATGGATGAGAAGAGGAAAGTGTCTTTGAGGTCATGGGGCAATGTCTTGTAACATTCTTAATTTTTAGTGAGTGAAAATTGGAATCACAGTAGTTTGAGGGTGTAAATAAACACATAGATAAAGGGGACCCAATTGATATTGTTTACCTTGACTTTCAAAGGCTTTTGACAAAGTCCCTCACCAAAGGCTCCTAAATAAGCTCTTCAGCCATGGAATCAGGGGACAGGTCTTGTCCTGGATTGGAACCTGGCTAAACTGTAGGAAACAAAGGGTGGTAATAAACGGACATTTCTCTGGGTGGAAAGAGGCGAGAAGTGGCGTACCCCAAGGTTCAGTTTTGGGTCCGTTACTTTTTAATTTATTCATTAATGATCTGGATGTAGGAGTGAATTCTGAGGTAGCAAGGTTTGCAGACGACACTAAATTGTTCAGGGTAGTTAAAAATGAAACTGATTGCAAAGAGCTCCAGAAAGATCTCTCGAAATTGAGTGAATGGGCAACAAAGTGGCAAATGCATTTTAACCTAAAAAGTGTAAAGTCATGCACATCGGGGCAAAGAACCCCAACTACACAAACAAATTGATGGGGTCAAAGCTTTCCGAGACAAACCAGGAAAGGGATCTTGGGGTTTTGGTGGACAGCTCAATGAAGATGTCAACCCAGTGCGCTGCAGCAGTGAAAAAAGCAAATTCTATGCTGGCATGATCAGGAAGGGAATCAAAAATAGGTCAGCAAATGTTGTATTACCTGTCTACAAATCGATGGTAAGGCCACATTTGGAGTACTGTGTACAATTCTGGTCTCCGCACCTTAAGAAGGATATAACGGAACTGGAAAAGGTACAGAAAAGGGCAACAAGAATGATCCAAGGGATGGAGCGGCTCCCTTATGAAACCAGGTTGCAACGCCTTGGTCTTTTCAGCCTTGAAAGACGGCGTTTAAGAGGTGACTTGATCGAAGTGTATAAAATCATGCATGGGATAGAAAAGGTGAATAAAGAAAAATTATTTTCTTTGTCACAAAACACTAGGACTAGGGGCACTCCCTGAAGCTCCAAGGTAGGAAAATTAGGACTAATAAAGGGAAATATTTCTTCACCCAGAGGGTCATTGGGTTATGGAATTTACTTCCAGAAGAGGTTGTGACAGCTGTCAGCCTGAACAACTTCAAGGCAGGATTAGACAGATTCATGGATACCAAGTGTATCGGTAGTTACTGAAAAGGACATTCAAGTGCCACCTCGGAGTTGGTTGAGGTAGGCAGGATTTCCCTGGGTACTGGTTGTGGGGGTCGGGAGCAGGTCAGGGTTTTGCCCTCCTTCTGCTCGAGATCCCCGTGTACAACTGGTGGGCCACTGTGTGATACAGAATGCTGGACTAGATGGGCTGAGGTCCGATTCAGCATGGCTCTTCTTATGTTCTTATGTTCTTAGTAGTTATTTTTAGGAAATGGGAAAGGATGGAATTCCATTTTAAAGCATTGTAATTATGACAGACATAATTAGTTCATAGAATTCTATTCATCAACTTCCCCCGGTGGCGCAGTGGGTTAAACCATTAAGCTGCTGAACTTGCTGACCGAAAGATTGCCGGTTTAAATACAGGGAGCGGGGTGAGCTCCCACTTTTAGCCCCAGCTTCTGCCAAGCAAGCAGTTCGAAAACATGCAAATGAGAGTAGATCAATAGGTGCCACTCTGGCAGGAAGCTAATGGCACTCCATGCAGTAATGCCAGCCACATGACCTTGGAGGTGTCTACTAACAACGCTGACTCTCCAGCTTAGAAATGGAAATGAGCACTAACCCCCAGTCGGACTCAACTGGACTTAATGTCAGGGGGAAACCTTTACCTTTACCTAGAATTCTAGTGCCAAGCCACTTCTAACTGATTAATTTTTTTAAAAAAAAAGTTACTTTCCAATCTCTGGACATGGCACTTAACATTAAATTGGGCCATCAACTAAGAACTTTGTGATATAAGTTTATGGAAACACATTGAATGAATTTTCCTGGAGCATAAACCTTGCTAAATTCATTTCAGCTTTTACTGTAACCAGAATAGATCTCAGTGTGTCACACAGCCTGTCCCGTGTCTTAGCCTGCTATGTCAGTTGTGGTATAAAATGCTGTTCTCTCATTACTGGTTTTGAAATAGGATTCCGCTGCCAGTCTGGACTCCTGCTGTACCAAGAATGTGTGCTATCTTCTTCTTCTCCTCAGGCAGTAAAATGTTTTGGACCAGATCAAGACTTTTTCCAATTCAGCCAATACATTCCTGGCTGTCATCTTTTCTCTATCACATCTCCTAGACCTGTATGAAAATTGCCTTTCTCCAAACTTTAGTGCCACCGTAAAGATTCTTCCGGCAAAATCCCATAACATTTTTCCATAACCAATGCCAGTAGAGTTGGGATCCTATTCCTCTCTCCTTCCTGCTCCAACTTTCTGGGGTGCCAGGGATCTTGCCCAGAGGTTGACTCCTCACCTACCAAGCCAAATGTGTGAAATAGAGTGTCTTATTGCATTAGGGACCACACTTACACAACTTTGGAAGGGTACAACTTCTGCAGCTATATTTCTGTTAGTATAGTGGCCCATTAGAATTCCAGCCATACTTTTTCCTGACAGCATCCGTCATGCTTCATTAGGGAAACATCTAATACAGTCCCAAGAAAGAGAGCGGGAAGAAGACAGTCAGAGACCATCTTCTGGACTCAGGAACCAAGATATAACTGGAGAAAACACCCAAAAACACATGGGATATGAGCTGTCAAATTTTCCTGGGTTGAATTGCTACAGTAATGTTGAGTAAGGAGCAGTCTGCTACCAGACATTGGTATTTTTCTCCCAAAGTCCTGCTTCATGGGACTGGCATGGTGATTTCAGGTTTTCCTCCAAGTGTTGTCTGGTGTGAGATCAGCTGCTTGGGTCGACTCTAGAGTAGCAAGCTCTGAGGGAAAAGTCAAAAGTGTGTGTGTGTGTGTGTGTGCGTGTGTGTGTGTGCGCATATAGCCTAGTTTCTGTTTTCAAATCAGTCAGCTAACTGTCCTTGTGAAAAGCACATCAGGCAGACTACTTTCAAATAAGGAATAAAACAGAAAATAAATAAAGGAGAAAGAAAGGAGCACTGGTAAGTTCCTGGGGTAAATTTGTGGCTTAGATTCTAGTATTGCTTTAGGTCTTTGTTAGCAGCCCGCGCGCCCGATAGGGCTTGCGATAGAGCATAAATTTGTAACAAGTCGGAGAAGAAATATCCAAAGACTTGTAAAAATTAAATTAAGTAAATTAAGACCACAACAAAACAGTTAATCTACAAAAAACATTAATAAGAAATGGAGGTAGCCAGCCAGCAGTGGGAGGGGGGGTTCCCAGTGTTTTGCATTGAGTGTCACATGTATGACTACCTGCCTGCCGGGCAGAAGTCTTGGGTGTGCGTTCGCTGCAGTGAGCTCCTGGCTCTCAGGGAACGTGTTTCTTCCCTTGAAGCCAAGGTAGCAGACCTGGAGAAGTACAGAGAGGAAGTGAGGCTGGAGGATAAGATCTCCAGAGATGCAACAGGAGCATCCCACTCCATGATGAGCAGCCCTCCAGCTGCCTTGGAAAATGGGGGTCTTGGGCAGGGAGAACATCAGTCTGAGGAAGAGGGACCGGCTCCCTCAGTTGGGACCCCTTCCTCAGAGGCTGTGCCCATATCTTCGTGCACCGAAGATACTTCTCGACGGGTGGTAGGAGGTGGGCTTCTTGTAGTAGGTGATTCGATTGTCCGAACATAGAAAGCTGGGTTTGTGATGAACGTGATGACCGCATGGTAAATTGCCTGCCGGGTGCAAAGGTCGCGGACATTACGAGGCATCTAGATAGGCTGGTAGATAGTGCTGGGGTGGAGCCAGTGGTCGTGGTACACGTTGATACCAATGACATTGGGAAGGCTAAGCGGATGGTCCTGGAAGCCAAATTTAGGTTGCTAGGTAATAATAATAATAATAATAATACTTTAATATTTGTGAGTCGCCCTCCACCGGCGGTGCTCCGGGCGACTTACAACAGTTAAAACCCTAGGGTGAACAATGTACAACAGTTTAAAAACATGGAATATGAACAGGAGGGGTGGCTCAGGTAGTCCAGGGTACCGAGCCAGTCCCGAACGCTAGGCGGAAGAGCCAGGTCTTCAAGGCTGGCCGGAATCCGGATAGAGTCGGAGAGGCTCTGAGGGTGGGCGGCAGTGAGTTCCAAGTCGAAGGGGCCGCGACGGAGAAGGCTCTCCGCCGAGTTTCCGCCAGTCTAGCCTCCCGCACTCCAGGGGTAGTCAGGCGGTCACCGTTGATGGAGCGTGCTGGCCTCTCGCTGCATTGGGCCGTCAGCCGGTCACTCAGATAGGAAGGCCCAATGTTGTGCCGGGCTTTAAAGGTGAGCACCAGGAGTTTGTAAGGTCCAGGACCTCAAAGGTAGCATTAAGGTAGAAGATTAAGGTCCAGGACCTCAAAGGTAGCATTCTCGGAAATGCTACCTGTTCCACGCGCAGGGACAGCCAGACAGGCAGAGCTCAGGAGCTTCAATGCGTGGATGAGGCAGTGGTGTCGAGAGGAAGGTTTTAGATTTGTTAGGAACTGGGGAACATTTTCAGGAAAGCCAGACCTGTACAAAAGGGACGGGTTACACTTGAGCGAAAATGGAACCAGACTGCTGGCGACTAATATTAAAAAGATTTCAGAGCAGCTTTTAAACTGATTCCTAGGGGAAAGTCGACAGGAGCTGGGCAGCTTCCGGTTCGAGAGGGTGAAATGCCAAGTATGGAGGACGAAATCCATACACAAATGGCTGAGTCAACAGAAAAGATAGATAGTAGTAGTCGAGAGGTAGGACATGGTAGGCCTTCTACAAATTCTCACAAACAGCCAAAGTTGAAAGTGCACCAGAGAAATAAATATAAATGTCTGTACGCAAACGCTAGAAGCCTTCGAACAAAAATAGGGGAGTTGGAATATTTGGCAAAGGAAAAAATATTGATATTATTGGCATAACAGAAACCTGGTGGACGGAGGAAAACAAATGGGACACTTATAAACTGGAAAGACAGGAGAGGGAAAAATGGTGGCGGTGTGGCCCTGTACATAAATGAGGAGCTAGAATCTCATGAATTAGAACTTCAAGAAATTTCAAACTCACCTACAGAAACATTGTGGATAAAAGTCCCAGGACAAAAAACTAATCTAGCACTAGGGATCTGCTATCGCCCTCCCAACCAAACTCCAGAGGCAGACTGCTATCTGGAAAATGAAGTTAAACAGGCCTCAAAAAGAAATACATTAGTCATAATGGGGGACTTCAACTATCCCCAAATAGATTGGCCAAATTCTTGTTCTACGCATGAAAGAGAGACAAGGTTCCTCGACATGCTAGCTGATTATTCCCTTGAGCAGATGGTCATGGAACCAACCAGGGGAAAGGGGATCCTGGACTTGGTGCTAACTAATGAACAAGATCTCCTTCAAGATGTCCTTGTAGCTGAGTCCATAGGTACCAGTGACCACAACACAATAACCTTCAACTTAAGTTTGGATAGCAAACTGTCAGTGAAAACTAACACAGAGACCTTAAATTTTCACAAAGGGAATTTCACCAAAATGAGAAAAATTGTAAAGAACAAACTAAAAGGAGCAGTAAAAAAATCAAATCCCTCCAAAATGCTTGGAAACTGTTTAAAAATACCTTAAAACAGGCCGAACTAAAATGCATTCCAATAAAAAGAAAGAGGCATGGAAAGTCCAAAAGGACACCAGTATGGCTTACAAACGAAGTAAAAGATGTGATTGGAAAGAAGAAAAACTCATTTAAGAAATGGAAGGCTCTTCCTACCGAGGAGAACAGAAAGGAACACAAGCTCTGGCAAACTAAATGCAAAGCAACAGTCAGGAAAGCCAAGAGAGATTTTGAGGCACACATAGCAAAGAATATTTAAAAACAACAAAAACTTCTTTAAGTACATCAGAAGCAGGAACCCAACTAGAAAAGCAGTTGGGCCACTCGACAACAATGGCCAGAAAGGGAAAATCAGCGAAGACAAAGAGATTGCTGAGCGGCTAAATGACTTCTTTGCCTCCGTTTTCACACAGGAGGACAGACAACATATGCCTTCAGCTGAGTCAGTTTTTTCAGGGAGGGAATTAAAAGAATTAAAACAGATAGAGATAAACAAGGAGGATGTTCTCATATGCCTTACTAAACTAAATGTCAACAAATCACCAGGTCCAGACGGCATCCACCCCAGAGTTCTTAAGGAACTCAAGTGTGAAATTGCTGAACTTCTAGCTAAGATATATAACCTTTCTCTAAGATCAGGCACTGTACCCGAGGACTGGAGGGAGGCAAATGTAACACCGATCTTCAAGAAAGGATCCAGAGGTGATCCAGGAAATTATAGACCAGTCAGTTTAACCTCAGTTCCAGGCAAAATGATGGAAACCATTATTAAAGAAAAAATTACTAGGCACATAGAAGAACAGGCATTGCTGAAAGAAAATCAACATGGTTTCTGCAAAGGCAAATCATGTCTTACTAACTTGTTAGAATTCTTTGAGGGTGTAAATAAACACATAGATAAAGGGGACCCAATTGATATTGTTTACCTTGACTTTCAAAAGGCTTTTGACAAAGTCCCTCACCAAAGGCTCCTAAATAAGCTCTTCAGCCATGGAATCAGGGGACAGGTCTTGTCCTGGATTGGAACCTGGCTAAACTGTAGGAAACAGAGGGTGGTAATAAATGGACACTTCTCTGGGTGGAAAGAGGTGGGAAGTGGCGTACCCCAAGGTTCAGTTTTGGGTCCGTTACTTTTAATTTATTCATTAATGATCTGGATGTAGGAGTGAATTCTGAGGTAGCAAAGTTTGCAGACGACACTAAATTGTTCAGGGTAGTTAAAAATGAAACTGATTGTAAAGAGCTCCAGAAAGATCTCTCGAAATTGAGTGAATGGGCAACAAAGTGGCAAATGCATTTTAACCTAAACAAGTGTAAAGTCATGCACATCGGGGCAAAGAACCCCAACTACACTTATCAACTGATGGGGTCAAAGCTTTCCGAGACAAACCAGGAAAGGGATCTTGGGGTCTTGGTGGACAGCTCAATGAAGATGTCAACCCAGTGCGCTGCAGCAGTGAAAAAAGCAAATTCTATGCTAGGCATGATCAGAAAGGGAATCGAAAATAGGTCAGCAAATGTTGTATTACCTCTCTACAAATCTATGGTAAGGCCACATTTGGAGTACTGTGTACAATTCTGGTCTCCGCACCTTAAGAAGGATATAACGGAACTGGAAAAGGTACAGAAAAGGGCAACAAGAATGATCCAAGGGATGGAGCGGCTCCCTTATGAAACCAGGTTGCAACGCCTTGGTCTTTTCAGCCTTGAAAGACGGCGTTTAAGAGGTGACTTGATCGAAGTGTATAAAATCATGCATGGGATAGAAAAGGTGAATAAAGAAAAATTATTTTCTCTGTCACAAAACACTAGGACTAGAGGGCACTCCCTGAAGCTCCAAGGTAGGAAAATTAGGACTAATAAAGTGAAATATTTCTTCACCCAGAGGGTCATTGGGTTATGGAACTCACTTCCAGAAGAGGTTGTGACAGCTGTCAGCCTGAACAACTTCAAGGCAGGATTAGACAGATTCATGGATACCAAGTGTATTGGTAGTTACTGAAAAGGACATTCAAGTGCCACCTCGGAGTTGGTTGAGGTAGGCAGGATTTCCCTGGGTACTGGTTGTGGGGGGTCGGGAGCAGGTCAGGGTTTTGCCCTCCCTTCTGCTCGAGATCCCCGTGTACAACTGGTGGGCCACTGTGTGATACAGAATGCTGGACTAGATGGGCTGAGGTCCGATTCAGCATGGCTCTTCTTATGTTCTTATGTTCTTTATATATATATATATATATATATATATATATATATATATATTAGGCATGAGAAAAAGTTATGAAAATGAAATGATTCGTAAGAAATTAAGTAAGAAATGCTACTTTTGAGTATTTCCGCATCTGGAACGCCAACCAGGAAGTGGACTTTCTTTATAGAACTTCGGGGCCAGGGTTTTCTTAAGTGTCGTTATTAGGTCGTAAGGGGGCACCCTCCTTCTCTCTCACCACCCTCCCGCCTCCCTTGCCAATAAGTATTATGGCAAGGCAAGCCCTAAACTCGCTCCTTCTTTCGGCTGGAGCCTGGAAAAATGTAAACAGAGAGGTTTACTCAGAAGTAAATCTGCAAAGGAGGGCACTTTGGATGAAGTGCCCTCCTTTTGTGGATTTACTTCTGAGTAAACCTCTCTGTTTACATTTTTCCAGACTTCCCTGCCTCTCCTGCCTGCCAGGATCTAAAGCATCAAAGAGTATTGGGGTGAGAAACCAACCTAATGTATAATAGAATGAATGCTACTGTAAGTGCCTAATATTATAAGTAATCCAACTGGTCATATACCTACATTCCATGCACATGCAATAATACAGCAGTAATAACAATGGGAATAAGAAGAGGTAAAATTCAAACCAAGTATTCTGACTGTAGTCCCTTCCTCAAGCGGTGCAAACTGCAAAAGGCTCTTCTCTTTGAGCCCGGGAAAAGCCAAAACCCCGGCACAGCGTTTGCTGCCTGGGTGCACACACATACATATTCTTTGTGGGGGGATTTGTTGCAGAATCCGGGCTCATAGAGAATATTCTGCAGCAAATCCCCCCCCCCCCCCCCAAGAATATGTATGTGTGTGCACCCAGGCAGCAAACGCTGTGCCAGGGTTTTGGCTTTTCCGGGCTCAAAGAGAAGAGCCTTTTGCAGTTTGCACCGCTTGAGGAGGGACTACAGTCAGAATACTTCGGTTTGAATTTTACCTCTTCTTATACCCATTGTTATTACTGCTGTATTATTGCATGTGCATGGAATGTAGGTATATGACCAGTTGGATTACTTATAATATTAGGCACTTACAGTAGCATTCATTCTATTATACATTAGGTTGGTTTCTCACCCCAATACTCTTTGATGCTTTAGATCCTGGCAGGGCAGGAGGAGTGGACGGCTCTCCCTGCCCCTTCTGCCTGCCAGGATCTAAAGCCTTGAAGTGGCTTCATGAGGGGCCAACTTCAGCCCTCCAGGTGTTTTGGACTTCAACTCCCACCATTCCTCACAGCCTCAGGCCTCTACCTTTTCCTCTCAGCCTGGGCAAACTTGGGGCCCTCGCTCCCTCAGGATCAGGGTGAGAGAGAGGCAGCAAGGAGCGAGGGGGCTCCTCCTCCTTTTTTTTTGCTGCTTCCAAGAATAGAATACCCCCTCCCCCTCCCTCCTTCCTATTTGGAGAGTCCCATCTAGAATTCAGTGTGATTTATTCAGTTTGTTTACAACTCCCAGAAATCCCAGCCAATTTACCAGCTGTTAGGATTTCTGGGAGTTGTAGGCCAAAACCATCTGGAATGCGCATGCGCTGGCATACGAACTACTAACGAATTTCGTTAGTAATTAAGTTACATTTTAGAACTTTTCGGAAAATTTTTTGTAAGTCTTTCTTTTACTAATAAAAAAAATCCCCCCCCCCCCCCATTTGATTTTAGAATCGCGATTTTTGGGTTCGAAACCATGCCTAATATATATATATATATATACACACACACACACACACACACACACATATACATACACACACACACACACTGTATATACACACACATACACACACTAGCTGTACCCAGCATGCGTTGCTGTGCCCTATTTAGGAGATGCGAGAAAGTCTGAGTATGTAAGGGTTGGAATTGATGTTACTTATGATCTTGGTGGGGTCATGGCTGTGTCATTGTGGGTTGTTCTGGTGGGTGGGATGTTGAAGTTCTGTGGAGTTGTCGGTGTGTGGTGTTGCTGGCATTCTGCAGAGCTTGTGGCTATACAATGTTTTTTGTCTTTCCGTCTGCTGTGTTGATGTAGAGGTTGATGCTTGTGTGGGTGGGGTACTTTGGAAGTGAGTGGAGGTACTTGAAATCCCATAATCCATGGTGTGCCCTCCTCTAAACTGCAGTTGGATGGAGTGTGGGTCATGGGGGCACTGTGTGCCAAGTTGGGTCTTTATCGGTCTTGGTTCTGGGCCACAGTGGTCTGTGGGGAATGAAGGGTTTGAAAGTACTACAAATCCCATAATCCATGGAGGTACATCAAATCCCATCATCCATGGTCTACCCTCCTCCAAACTGTAGTAGAATGTAGCGTCGGTCATAGGGGCTCTGTGTGCCAAGGTAGGTTACTGTAAATTCAGGCCATACACAATGTCCCATGAGCTGAGGCCTAGTCAGGAACAGCAAGTTAATGAAGCCTTACTGTCAATTCAGGCCATACACAATGTCCCATGAGCTGAGGCCTAGTTGGGAAAATCAAGTTAATGAAGCCTTACTGTCAATTCGGAGCTTAAACAGCATCCCATTAAGTGAGGCCTAGTCAGGAAAATCATGTTAATGAAGTCTTACTGTCAATTTTGGGCGTGGTCTGTGATTTGTAGGGGTTTAAATTTTCTGTGGGAAGTGAATTGGGTGTTTGTGTTGGCGACTGCCTCAGGCCTTTGCCTTATCCTCCTCTGCCAGTTTATAGGGTCGGAATGTTCATGTTGGCTGGCCAATAGAGGCGTTATGCAAATACTCCCTCACTGGCAACCAATCATGTTGTCAGAATGTGGAGGCTGGGAGATTGGCTGGCGGCCGCAGAGGACGCTGGGAAATGTAGGTTTTTTTGTATCATTGTTTTGGGGGCCTTCTAGGTTTTGGGGGAGTTTCTGTGCTAAAAACCTACCTTTCCTGAGGCCTATTTTTGTTGCCAAGTTTGGTGTCTCTGCCTTGTAAGGTTTCTCTGCCTAGGACGGTCGTTCCATGACAGGACCTCCTTTATAGAATAGATATAGATTAAGCCTTGACAAAGTTTCTTTTAAAAGAGAAACAGATTTTAGTGGCCCAAAACGTGGAATTCCACTCCATCGGCTTCCTGTCATCCCGGATTTTTCTAAAGGAGCCTATATTGCCGGCTCCTCATTGTCCTACTTGATATCTATGGATTGATATTATTGGAGCAGAGACCTCTTAGCACCGGATTGACGCCACACCATATGGATTTATAATATAACTGGAACCAATTATTGGTAATACGGCTCTTTTCGAACTGAACTATTTACCTACCGGATTGCTACTATGTATCACGGACTGTACCTGTACTTTTGTTATATACATGGACTATTGAATTGTTCTCTACCCCTGCTGAGGAACGGTATTGTGTGCGCTTTCAGTTTTTGCTATTTGCATAATACATAGATATATTTCATAGAATTATTTGACTCCTCGAGTATTATGATACATGTTTATTGGATATTTTGCAACACATAGTATTGATTTCATTCTTGTTCACTTTGCTAGTTTGTTTGGGAAAGTCAAGTATCCCATAAGCTTTTTTCCTCAAGGTTTTTTCTTTTATAAATGGAGTAGGTGGGGGCTACACTGGCTCATTGGATAAATCTGAAAACCGAATTTCTATAAAACTGGCAAGAAAAGACAATGTGCAAAGAGAAATAAAAAACAGAAGGATGTCCTTTATAACACCGTGGGACAAAATGCCACAGCAATATGATGCTTCCTCTCACTGTGGGATGGAGTCCTTGGACTATGGGAGACCAGAGTTCAAATCCCCACTGAGCTATAAAAACCCACTGGGACACTCTCTTGCACTACAACTATCCTAATTTCGCACACAACTCATGATTTCTCCTTTGCCACCCAACTTTTTCAGCAGCTTTAAAAATGTTCCCATTTTCTCTCTTCCTCCTCCTCCTCTGTCCTTAGCTTCCTTCCACTCATGCAAATATAATTCCAAGGGCTAAAGGATTCTGCACTCAATTACTTCATCAGGAAGGAGAGGACAGGATGGGGAGCATCTTGCCCTTCCTTGTAGGCTCAGGCAAGACAAACTGCTGCAGCCTCTTCTGGTTTGAGTGTCCTTTCTGACTACGAAAATAACGTTTGCTATCCGGAGCATTATTTATTTATTTATTTATTTGCCATGCTTCTATACCGCCTCTCTCAGCCCAAAGGCGACTCGAGGCAGTGAACAAGCGGCAACAAGTGCCCATATACAATACATCACAAGATAAAAACATATAAAATTAACAGTTAAAAACTACAAAATACACATCTCAGTTCCACAATCTTAAAATCAGTTTCCGTTTCGTCGTCATAGTAATCCTTGATCTCGATTAAAGTTCGTCTGCAAATGCTTGCTCAAAAAGCCAAGTCTTGACTTTCTTACGAAATGTCAGGAGGGAGGGAGCCGATCTGATGTCACTGGGAAGGGCGTTCCAAAGCCCAGGAGCCACCACTGAGAAGGCCCTAATTAATGTTGCTTGGGTTTACTTGTAACATGTTAGGGTGCTTGCTGTCTCCGTCTTAGAGGAAAGCAATGACAAACCTCCTCTGAATATATATTTGCCAGTAAAACCTTAAGATAGGGTTGTTCTAAGTCATATTTCTTTTGTATT
>JARBWK010002749.1:0-14127 GCA_030556195.1 Anolis apletophallus | reverse complement strand
AAGACCTTGCCTTGTTATTGATTCGCATTGCTGCGAATACACTGCTTTGATCCGGAGTCAATCTGGAAACTTTGCCAAGCTTTTTGCCACGTTTGCTTATGGAACTATCTTTTGGAACTTTGCTTTCTCAAATGGACTACAGCTTTGCTGATTGCTATATTCTTTGATCTCTTTAAGAGAATTGCTTTTCGGACTTTTTATATTCAATAAAAACTAGTTAGCCTTTGCTACGTCTCCGTGTGTGTGTTAAAGGGGCAGTACTAAGTCGGCGATTGTGACAGACAGTTAATTAAACCCAACTCTTGTGTATCCAACTCCTCTCAGATCCCCGTCTCCAATCTTTCCTCGAAGCCACAATATTCCATCGTCTATTGCAGTGTTTCTCAACCAGTGAGCCGGGGCACACTAGTGTGCCGTGAGCGATCATCAGGTGTGCCGTGGGAAATTGGAAACTCCAGGAAGGGGGGGAGAGTCTAGTGTGTTGAAGCATAAAAACCCTAAGAAACCTACCTCGGTAAAGGCACAAAATTACAAACACCCCCCCACCCCACCCGGTGTCTACTTGGTCACTCCCTCTCCATGCATTGGGAAGGCCCACCTCCCTTTCCCCAAGTAGAGACCTCCTCTTGCCTCCTGGGGGTTCTGTGTGTAAAGTTTGGCCCAGTTCTATCATTGGTGGGGTTCAGAATGCTCTTTGATTGTAGGAGAACTATAAATCCCAGCAACTACAACTCCCAAATGTCAAGGTCTATTTCCCCTGAACTCCATCTGCGTTCATATTTGGGCATATTGAGTATTCATGCAAAGTTTGGTCCTGATCCAACATTGTTTGAGTCCATAGTGCTCTCTGGATATAGGTGAACTACAACTCCAAAACTCAAGGTCAATGCCCACAAAACTCTTATAGCATTTTCTCTTGGTTATGGGAGTTCTGTGTGGGAAGTTTGTGTCTTTCTGCCATTCCTGCCATGATATCTATGTTGTGTTCATCGAAACATGCCCAGGTTTCACACTGAGTGTATAAATACATTTAAAAACATATTAACTATATGTATGACTGTGTTAGAGTGTCATTTTGTGTCATTTTGGTTGGTGGTGTGCCCCAGGATTTTGCAAATGTAAAAAGTGTGCCGCGGCTCAAAAAAGGTTGGGAAACACTGGTCTATTGAACGTCTGCTCATTAGCCGGAACATCTGGTGCGTTATCAACCTGGGAACCGGCCATCTCCTCTTCTCCCAAAGATTCCTCGGCAAACGGTGTTGATATTCTCTCCTGAGAACCGAAACCACCTGGGCGTTCATACTCACAGTCTGAACTCGAATCTGTTTCCATTCCTTCTTCTTCAGAATATTCGTCTGGCCAAACATAATCCCATTGCAAACTCTCTTCATCAGGCTCATACCCTTCATACCCATCAGGCCATTCATCTTCGCCATCTTGGTCCAAAGCAATTAGCAGACCCGGGGTCAGTCCCAGCCCCCCTGGCTGAAATGAAGGTCAAGGTCCCACACATGCTGTGAGTTGAAGTCCAGTAACATCTGAAGTGCCTTGTGACTTCCATCCTCACTCTACTTGATTACAGCTTCTTATGAGGACTTACCACTATCTCTGCCAGCAGAAGAAGAGCTACTTTGATTGCCTAAAGCAAGGCCACAACCAACAGTGAATTGATTTCTCCCATGTGTTGTGTATCTGCAAAGTATCAAATCCTTTGGCTTCTGTAAATCCATAGTAGGGTCCCAATGGGCCACTGTTCTAGAGCAGTGCTGTCCAACTTCTAACTGGCCAAGGGCCGGATTCCAGGTCACTGATGACCTGGGGGCCGCCCGGCCCGCCCCACCCCGCCCCGCCCCACCCCGGCCCCGCCCCGGCTGCCGGGATGCTTTGGGAGAGAGGGAAGAGCCACTGGGCACCCCCTCCCTTCCAAGGCATCCTGGCCGCAGATGAAGCTGGCGGTTTCGCCAGCTTCAGCTGCTGCCGGGATGACTTGGAAGGACGAGAGGCGCCGCGGGGCGCCCCTCCCTTGCAAGGCATCGCGGCAGCCGCGGAAACCGGCGCTGGCTTCACCGCTGCCGCGATGCCTTGCAAGGGAGGAGGCGCCCGGTGGACCCCTCCCTTGCAATGCATCGCGGAAGCCACGGAAGCCGGCGCCGGCTTCAGCCGCTGCCCGATGCCTTGCAAGGGAGGGAGGCGCCGCTGGGACCCCCCCCTTGCAAGGCATCGCGGAAGCTGGCGCTGGCTTCAGCCGCTGCCCCGATGCCTTGGAAGGGAGGGAGGCGCCGCCGGGGGGACCCCCCTCCCTTGCACCGCATCGCGGCAGCCACGGAAGCCGGCGCCGGCTTCAGCCGCTGCCCCGATGCCTTGCAAGGGAGGGAGGCACCGCCGGGGGACCCCTCTCCCTTGCAATGCATCGCGGAAGCCACGGAAGCCGGCGCCGGCTTCAGCCGCTGCCCCGATGCCTTGCAAAAGAGGGAGGCGCCGCCGGGGGACCCCCCCTCCCTTGCAAGGCATCGCGGAAGCTGGCGCTGGCTTCAGCCGCTGCCCCGATGCCTTGCAAGGGAGGGAGGCGCCGCCGCTGGACCCCCTCCCTTGCAAGGCATCGCGAAGCTGGCGCCCGCTTCATCCCCTGCCCCGATGCCTTGCAAGGGAGGGAGGCGCCGCCGGGGACCCCCCCCCTTGCAAGGCATCGCGGCAGCCGCGAAGCCGGCCCGGGCTTCAGCCGTTGCCGCCAGGCCGTGCAAGGGAGGGAGGCGCCACCGGGGGACCCCCCTCCCTTGGAAGGCATCGCGGCAGCCGCGGAAGCCGGCACCGGCTTCAGCCGCTGCCGCGATGCCTTGCAAGGGAGGGAGGCTCTGCCGGGGGACCCCCCTCTCTTGCAAGGCATCGCGGCACCTGCGGAAGCCGGCGCCGGCTTCAGCCGCTGCCGCGATGCCTTGCAAGGGAGGGAGGCGCTGGGGGGACCCCCTCCCTTCCAAGGCATCGGCGGCGCGGAGAGAGGGACGGAGGGGGCGGTGCAGGGAGGAGGAGCTGGCTCATTTTCTCCTCCCTGTCCCGCCTCCCCCTCCCCCTCGGCCGCCATTTTTTTAAAAAAATTAGAATTTTTTTAAAAGTTAAAAATGGTGGCCGGGGGCATAGCGGGGGCCGTGTCCAACAGGCTGGGGGGGGGCGTGTACGGCCAGTTGGACAGCCCTGTTCTAGAGCATAGCAATACCATAGGACAGGAAGCCCCACAAGACAAAAGCAATGGTAGCATTGACAGCAACTGGTCCTCAGAACAATTAAGGCTGACAACGGAAGATTGTTATTTCTCTTTCCTTAGACTATCAAACTTATATTTCTCAAGTGAAGCACTTGTATACCATATAAAAATGTTTCCATCGTATTATTCATAATAATGCAAATACAAAACAACTCTTCACTTCCAATACTTGGCTCAAAACATCTAAGGCCTTGTTCTGATGTGACATGCTTGCACTCATATATTAAAGATATAAAAGCAGGATAAATTAGAAAGTGACCTTTGTCATACTTCTCAGTAAGTAAAGGGGGGGAACCTAAGGTTTTTTCTGGTTGTATATTCACTGCCTCAATGTTAAAGAGAATCATTTTAAGTGAAACCATAAATGCATAAAGCATTCTTAAAATATGCTAAAAGGAAACCAAGTCTTACAGGAATCAATATAAAAGGCTTTACAGATTCTATAAAAACTTAAGCACCACCAAGAGTGCTTAACTTGAGAATAGCTGCTAGTCTGGGAATATTTTCATTTTGATGTAATACAGGTAGATGGGGAGAGCTCAGTTTCCTATCTCTTTGTTTTGTTTTATGACTTTACAGTGTTCTCCTTTATATGTCTGCTTAAAATTAAGCCCCATTGGATTCAATGGGATTTTCAAAAAAGTGGGTATATATTGAAGTAGTACTGTTCTATGCAGTCCTATGCAGATGCCATGTCTACACAGGTTACTTCACTGTAAATCTTGCCTAGAGCAGCCCCAGATCCAGCACATACATGCTGAATCCAAGGCAAATGTCCAGATGGGCTTTGACTTCATCGGTCCTGCTGGGATGTCATCTGAGGTCCCTTCCACACAGCTAAATAAAATCCCACATTTTCTGCTTTGTGTGGACTGAGGGCCCTTCCACACAGCCATATAACTCAGAATATCAAGGCAGAAAATCCCATAGTATCATCTTTGAACTGGGTTATCTGAGTCTACACTGCTATATATCCCAGTTTAAAGCAGAAAATGTGAGATTTTATTCAGCTGTGTGGAAGGGGCCTTAGATAACCCAGTTCAAACCAGATATTGTGGGATTTTATACCCTTGATATTCTGGCTTATATGGCTGTGTGGAAGAGCCCTAATTTTCCATTTTGCCATCACTGCTTCTTGGTGATCATGGAGTTCCAACTAAACATTTGGACACTGTGGTTGTGTGCGCTGATGCCTAAATGGAATGCCTGTCTGATCAGCAAGAAGTGGGGATTGTCCCCTTCCTTCTTGCCGGTTGTATGAGTGTCCTGCTGTAATATCAGGAGATGCAATCTTCAGCAAATCTCAATAGCCAGACAGGAGCAATGGTGGTGGTGATACAAAGATATGCCACTGCAGGTACCATACTGTCACCTTGAAATACATATTGACAATGTAAGACGTTCCATACCTGAGAAAAGTAATGCACATATTCCGGCTACACTACAGGCAATATAAGCATAAGAATCTGAGTCCTAAAGTGCATCTACCATGTAGAATTAATGCAGCTTGAAACTGTCGGGGGTGCTTTGAATGTGATTTCCTGCTTCTTTACAGGGGGTTGGACTGGATGGCCAAGGAGGTCTCTTCAACTCTATAATTCTATTATTCAGATGTTAGTGGAGACCACCTATTAGTAAGCTGTTCAGCGTTGGAACACACTGCTCCAGGATTCATTGTTGGAGGTACTGGTATCCAAACAGGGGCTAGAAGGCCATCTGTCAGGGATCCTGTGACTACATCCTACATTTCAGGATCTGACTGAACAAGAAGTTAGCTGTTTTCTATGTTTCATTCCAATTCTACATCTACTCAGAAATAACTCTCAGTGAATACAACTGAGTTTACTCTATGGCAAACATATATAGGATTGCAGCATTTATGTCAAAAAGCATCTTTGATACAAATAAAGGTTACAAATTCCCAACCATCAACTGTGATTTTTTTCTGGCAACATCTGACTTAATCATTCAAAGGGCAATTTTTTAAATGCCAGAATGAATGAGCTTGATTTTTACTAGGCTCTATAAATCCTAATTGGAACCCTGATGTCAGTGGATTGTGCTTTTCCAGTCCATTGATTTCCCATTGTTGCTTTTCCCCCAAAGCTGAGTATTTTATTGCTTCTTTATTTACTTTCCAACTCCCTTGTCACCATCAAGATTTCAGAAGGCAAACTGAAGTTTTATTTGACCGCATAGTTTGTACATAAGGAAAGGCAATCAGCAAAATGGAGATGACATTTCAACACTGCTCTGAATCCCAATCTCAAAGAAAGCCAAAAGCTCACAAATGACCTCATCATATGTGTCAGCAGAAGTGCCATGGATTGTGGCAAATCTGATGGTACCCAACATGGGGAACCCATTGCCCCATGCCTCACATTGCCTGGCTTCCCCTCTACCTTATCCCATGGGGGTAGCATCTGCTGCCTAACTTCTCCCCCCTCCCTTGATCCCAATGCAACACAGAAAGCCTCCTTTGCAGTTTTGCGATGGAGTCCCAAAGGAAGTACTTCTACGTCGTGGGATGGGAGCTGGTGGACTCCGTCACAAACCTGCAACGGAACCGGTGTATGCTGCCAAAAACAGCCCTGTCTGATGAGGTTGAAAGGCGTGGACAGGAGATTAAGGAGGGGAAGCGAGAGATGAGTCTTACATCATTGTTCTTCCTCTCTTCCACCCCAAATGTTTATAATGAATTTATTAATAATTAAATCCAAAGAATGATTAAAGTAATTGGAGCCCCTTTGTGTGACATAGGGAACCACCTTGAATCTCATTTTGAGAGAATCTCATTTTGAGAGAAAGGTATGATATAAATTCAAATCAATCAATCCTTGCTTCTTATGGTTATTCCTAGAGCTTTTCTGTTGGCCTTGTTTTTAGCAACAGAATGCTTGTCTCTGTTGCCACTGTAGAATTAATGCAGTTTGACACCACTTTTATCCGCCATAGCTCAATGCTATGGAATGATTGGATTTGTAGTTTTACAAGGTTTTTTGCTTTCTCTTCCAAATAACTGTAGTAGCCCACCAAACCAGACATCTCAGAATTCCATAGCACTGTGTGATGGCAGTTAAAGTGGGCGAGGGCTAGTCCCCCTGCTTGGCAGTCCTCACGCCTATTACATTGGTTTAAACATCTGCCTTCTTGATCTTATATATGTTTTTTTTATTTGCCATTTTTTAGCCTGCCCCATACAGGAAGAATGTGTGAAAAGGTGTGAAAAAGCCCCTGGTCTCATGGGGCAGCCGTACAGGGAAGGAGGAGATGCAGAAGGGGGATGCAGGTTTAGTATCAACAAAATGGGGAGTGAAATAGAGTGCTCATTGCCCCAAACTGAATAACCAGGGTGACAGCCATCCTGGGTTAAAAAAATACTACTGTTGAATGTCAGATCAGTAAACTGAAAAAAAAAACCCCTGCCATCCAGGACTTGATCCTGGATGAGTATGCCTACCCGGTTTGTGTCACAGAGACCTGGCTGGATGAGACTGGGCGAGGGTTAATGTCTCTCAGCTCTGCTCACCAGGATTCTCTGCACAGCAGCAGGTTTTTAAATCAAATATTTTTATTGAAAAGAAACATATTTGAACAATTAATCATTATCCATTGTAAACATGCATTATCATAAACATTTTTCTATATTTCCTCTTTCCCATTCTTTACAGATTCATTCATGTTTCTTTTCATTTATTATTTTCTCCCAACTCCTCCCACCCCCTTCCCTAACCCCCCAACCACTTTCCTCTCTAAATCTTTATTTTTAACCACGAACACAATTTTTGAAGTCTTTGTGCAATATCTGTGTTGGCTTCACCTTCTTCTACCCATTTTATATATGTTGCCCATTTCTCTTTAATTACTTCTGTTTTGTCCTCCTGTGAGTCTTCTTGGGTTATACAAGCGATAATATCTGATTGGACTTGTTCAAATAGATAGTTATTCCAATTTTCCAAATTCCATTTTTTTACATCTCTCCACCCCCAGGCGATTACTGCTTTTCCTGCTAAAATCATTGCTTTGAATAAATCCTGGTTCTTCGCCGCAATATTTTTATTCCCTGTGGTTGCCATTAACATAAATTCCATGTTGACCTGGATTGTTATCTTGAAAAGTTTCCCCATTTTACTAATTATCTTGTTCCAAAAAGTTTTTGCATTTAAACAATCCCACCACATATGTGCATACCAGCCTTTCCCTGCTTTGCAGTGCCAACACATCGGACTTAGTCCTGTACCCATGTTTGCTAATTGAGCTGGTGTCCTATACCATTTCAGAGAAATTTCCTTTCTAATTCTTTATATTTTTCCATTTTAATTTTGTTTACCCCCTTCTTTAATTCCTCAATACTTTGTTTTGTGAGTGTCCCTTCATTCTGCCATTTATTTTGTAATGTTCTGACTACATATTCCTCGTCTTTTATCATTGTTTTATATAATTCTCCTACTAGGCCTTTCAATGTCTTCTGTCCTTTCATAAGTATGTTCTCAAATTTATTTTCTTTGCTTAAACATTCTCCATATTTCCCTTGTTTGAGTTTGTTATATAGCCCCAATACTTTTATCCAGTTTTTATTTCCCATTTTTTTCTATTATCCTATTCATGGGGATCAATTGGCCATTTATGTCGTACATATCCTTTATGCAGTAATAGCCTTTATCTTTCATATCTTCCCACCATTTATGGCCAAACTCTTTTCCGTATAAACTTTCTAGTGGTGTCAATTTTACTATATCCGGCATCCATAGTGGTTTCCATTTTTTCCATATCTTTAATGCTAGTCTTCTAGGACCTCTTGTTTTTTAATGGAAGCCTCTAGATTTCCAGTGAAAATCCCAAATTTTCCCTCTCCATTGTTTACTGCATCTTCTATTCTGCACCATTTTTCTTCTCTTCTTACACTGTTTTCTATCAGTGATTTTAGTTGGAACCCTTCATAATAAAATTCCAAATTTGGTAATCCCCATCCTAATTCCTCCTGGTGTGTATAATATACTTTATTTGAGATTCTAGGTTTCTTTTCACTCCAGATCCATTCTCTAATGGTCCTATCCCAAATTTTTATTTGTTTAGGATTAATTTCTAGTGGGAGAACCTGGAATAGATACATTAATCTTGGAATTAAGAACATTTTTGCTGCTTTTATTTTACTAAAAATATTCAAATTTTTTCCCTTCCATCTTTTCATGGTCTTAAGGACTTTTTCCATGCCTCCTTATAGTTGCTCTTCTTCATCTTATCTATGTTTTTTTAGTGTCACCCCAAGTATTTTATTTTCCCTTTCCCCATGCCAATTTTGGTTATTCTATCTATTTCCGTTTTTCTAATTTATTTACTTTGAAGTACATAATTTCTGATTTATTTATGTTAACCCTCAATCCTGTGTTTCTCTCATAATCATTTAGTATAATTTTTAATTCCCTTATTCCATCTAGGGGGTTGGATAATAACACCAACAGATCATCCGCATAGAGATTTAATTTAGCCTCCAATCCCCAACCTAATTTACACCCCTCAATCCTTGCATTGTTCCTTATTCTATCCGCCAACACCTCTATTCCTAAAACAAAAGCAATGGTGACAGGGACAGCCTTGTCTTACTCCCCTTTGAATTGGGAATTCTCCTGATATTCCTTCGTTTATTCTAACTACTGCTGTTCCTTTTCTATATAGTTCTTTGGTTGCTTTAAGAAATAGGTCCCCTACTCCAAATTTCCTCATAACCTCCCACAGAAATTCATGATTTATTGTATCAAAGGCCTTATGTATGTCTAATTTTAAAATAGCTAGTTTCTTATTTTGCTTATATTCCATTATATTTATAATATTTCTAATTGGGTTCCCTATAGATCTGCCTTTGACAAATCCATATTGATCTGTTTTTATTAATTTTGATAATACTTTTTCTAATCTATTGGATAGAATTTTCGTGAATATTTTGTAGTCCTGGTTTAGTAGACTGATTGGTCTATATGATCCCGTCTCTTTTGGGTCTTTTTGTGGTTTCGGAATAACTATAATTTCAGCCTTCCTCCAAGTGTCAGGTGCATTCCCCCCTTTCAAAATATTATTGAATAATACATACAATTCAGGGCTCAGAATTTCTATGAATTCCTTATAAAACTCCGCTGTATATCCGTCTATTCCAGGAGATCTAGCTTTCTTTAATTTTTAATTACATCTTTTATTTCCTCAATTGAAATCTCCGAATTTAATAATTGTTGCTCTTCCTCATCTAATTTTAAATTTATTTCTTCCTCTAATTGGCCTTTCTTGGTTTCACTGTACAACCCTTGGTAGAATGTAGCAAAAGCTTCTCTTATTTGAGCTGAATTATATGTAAGTTTATTATTTTGCATCTTTATTACCTTAATTCTCTGTTTTTCTTTCCTATCTCTTAAATATTTTGCTAACTTTTTCAATGAGTTTATTCTTGGTCTTTGGAATTCATTTTTAACTAATTTCTCTCTTTTCCATATTGTAAAGATATCTAGTTCATCTAGATCTTCCTTCAATTTCCGTATTTGAACTTGGGTTTGCACCTTATAATTAACCTGTTGTTGTCTTTGGAGGGCTTCCAGTTCTTCTATCTTTTCTTTTCTCTTCCTAAAATTTTCCTTTTTTCTTAATTTTTCTAGCAAAATGAGGTGGCCTCTTATTACAGCTTTACCTGCATCCCATATTATACTTTCTGACGCTGAACCCTATTTTCCTTAAAATAATTTTTGATTTGTTTTGTTATGTATTCCTTATCTTCTTTCCTCCAAAATATTGAACTATTATATTTCCAATTTTTATTTCTAGGTTCTGAATTAATTTCTATTTCAATTTGTATTGGGGCATGGTCTGAAATCCAGATCCCATGTGTTAATATATTTCTTATCTTTAATTCATTAGATTCCCTCATCATAATAAAGTCTATCCGTGTGTATTTTTTATATCTATGGGAATAATACGTAGGCTGGGCCTTTTGTTGACTATTTCAAATGCGTCTCTTAATCCCCATTTATTTAACTTAACTGTGTTATGTTGAGTTATATCTAAATTGAAGTCCCCCGTCAAAATAGTTTCTCCTTCATAGAAGTTTTGGAGTTTCTTCATAATTTTTTCCAAAAATTGTCTTTGACCCTGGTTTGGGCAGTATATATTTGCTATTGTGAATATTTTATCCTCTATTTTAGCTTTTAAAAATATGTATCTCCCTCGTCTATCTCCTAGTTGATCCAAAATCTTAATATTCATGTTTTTCCTCATTAGGATAGCTGTTCCGCTCGATCTTTTAGTTCCTTCAGCTATAGCAGCTGTTTCCCACAGGTTAGAACTCAGAAGTGATTTCTTATTGTTTCCCCCTACTTTTGTGGTTTCCCTTTCCCCTATAAGGCAGAGATATGGAATAAGGGAGAAATCCTCCCTGTCTCTCCTTATACATTGGGATCTTGCGTTTCCAAAATTCGCCTCCCCTCCCCTGAGTTTTTATACAATCTATATCAAACTATACTTAGTTTTCAACTCATTCAGCAAAATCAGTCTTTACTTAACTTCAGTAAAGCTATACCAGTTAACATATATTTTTATATCACATTTAACATTTTTCTACTCATTAAGTAGCTCCTGTGAATTACTTGGCCGAATTCTTCTTCTTTTTTTTTTGCAGAGCAAGTCCTTCGGGACTCCGGGAGGATCCTTGTCCTGGGTCCTCCTCCTCCTCCGTACTGCTTTGCTCTGTATCTCCTAATCCCATCTGTATCATCAACTTTTCACCTTGTTCTGGATTTTTTGCAGTAAATCTTTTCCCATCCTTGTAGATTATAATTGAAGCAGGATAGCCCCAGGTGAATTGAATACCTTTTTCAAACAGTCTCTTTGTGAAGGGAGCCATTTTTTTTTCCTTTCTTGTATAGTCTCTGCAGAAAAGTCCTTTCTCACTATAACTGCATTGTCATTATATTTCAATTCTTTTATCTTTTTAAGCTCCTTGTAGACCTGTTCTTTCTTCTTTTCTGTGGAAAATGCCACCACAATTTCCCTTTGGGTGTCTATCATTTGCTCTCGGTCTGTAAAAATCCTGTGAGCACGCTCAATGTCTGTCTCTTTAATTGATATATTCAAACTGGTAAACCAGCTTACCAGATTTTTTTCAATGTCCTTTGCCTCCACCGACTCAGGAATTCCCAAAAGCTTCAAATTACGTCTCCTCATTCGGTCTTCTTGTCCAGCCAGTCTATGAGTGAGTTCTTTGATTTTGCTTTCATTTTCTTCTGATCTCTTTTGGGCTTCAAGGACAGTTTTTTTAACCCCCCGAACTTCCTCTTTTACCTCTTTAATTTCTTTTTGGACCGAGCGTATATCATTTCTAATATTACTCTCCAGTGCAGCTAGAGATTCACTAATCTCTTTACTCAGTTCTCGGAGGTTCTTCGCCATCTTTCTGCCTTCGTCGGGCTTCCAAACAAACAGACTCGTCTCTTATCTCTTCCCAGGTCAAAGTCAGCTTCTCACAGAAGTTTCTTTAACCTTATGGTGCCCTGCACTCAAGAGTGACGAATTGGTCTTTTTGTTTGTTTTCTTACCCGTTGAATGAGCTATAAATTCTTTTTTTCCGGGGGAGAGGAGTCTTTGGAGCGTCCTATTCCTTTTGACGCATGCGCAAAAAGCCGGTAATTTTCAATGGTAAGCAAACATTATTTTGCTCCCCCCCCCAACAATGTCTACCCCTCCTCCTCTCCGGCCTCGTGTGGTGAGCCTCCTTGCGCTGCTGCTCTTGCTTCCTCACGCCGCATCAAATACGCATGCACAGAGCCAATTGGTTCCGCATGTGCACATTTGGTGCTGCGCGGGCAGGCCGCCTTCTATGGTGCCGGAGACTGAGGAGGGTTTGGCAGCCAGGGACCGCAATGCCCTTCAGTGGATCTGGAGCAAATGCACCAAGTGAAGAATCAATAATATATATTTGTTTACATCTCTGCAATATTCAGGCCAGAATAAAATTCCTTGAGCAATTGCCATACATAGACAAAAGTCCATGTTGACAGTTTTGTAGGATCAATGAACATACAAGAGGATGGGAAGGATAAATAGTTCTTCACCTGTTGGGTTCAAGTTTCTGTCCCTACATACATAATTAAATTGATTTGTCACTGAGACCTAAAATTTCTTTACCCAGCACAGTTGCCTGCAAATGGCTTGATGATCAATCAAGTATCTTCTAGTAGTAAAGAGTTTACTAAATTTACAAATAAGTCCTACATATATTTGGACCTGTAGTGCAATGTCTAGGCTAAGCAAACTCTGCATTATTTAAAGAGACAAGTTTGCTGTTATTTCTTGACAAGAAAAGAAGCACATACAGTAGGTAGTACTTCCTGTAGGTAGTACTTCCAGGCAGTATCCAGGAATTTGACCCATCTCCATCACCAGAGTTGCTGCATCTTGTGATAGCAAACTCCATATTTTAAATTCCACTTATTATCACCTCATCAGACAGGCTGATTTGCTCATTGTATGCTGCTTCACCTCCCTTTTTGGTAAAGAGCCCTTTACACACTATGTATCACCTCCCTTTTGGTAAAGAGCCCTTTACACACTATGTAAAGGGACTTCCTGTGGAGTTTTAGCCTGGTGCTCATGTGCATGCTAGGGATGATGGGAATGTTTCTGGAAATGCTGATGATGGAATTGTTCCTGCAAATGCTGATGATGGGATGCTTAGTGAAAACTCTGAGATGCAAAAGTGACCTTGCAAATGAGGCTTGCTTTCCTGGAACAGTTCCCTCAGGGCCTCATTAGATGAGAGAATTCTCTGGTTCAAGACTCACAGAAAGTTTTGATGTTGATAATGGAACACCTGGGATTTTAACCAGCTACATTTGACCGTCGAGATAACATTCGGCATATAGGCAGGCAGGCAGCTTGCGACGTAGCAGTCGGTTTGCAAACTGAAACTAATTTTTTGTCTTTATATTAGTTAGCTAGAGAAATTGTCTTCAGATTCCAAGCTTCGTTTAGAATACCATGCCAGAATCTTGTCTTGTCTCCAAGCTCCTAATTTCGCCTAGGCCTTTGTATGTTTTGCTCCTATAGCTGCCTTGTAACATTATTCATGGGATTTTCATCAAGCATTTTACCTTTGCCTTGGATTTTGGGACTATTTTGAACTGTGTGTTTTACCTGGATATATTCTACTATGATCTTGCAACCCTTTTTGTTGGACTCTATATTTGATTCAATAAAACCCTATTTATTCAGAGAGACTGTCTATTTGTGTGTGTGACTAGGTGGGGTGCTCCTTGTCTGAAGTGCAACACTTCCCAGCCAGGCTGAAAAGGAGGTGAAGCAGTGCATGCAGCCACAGCAACATAGGAGCCTTCCATGTTGCTTTCCCTTCAATGATGATGTTTCCACATGGATTAAGGGAGGAAGGTAAAGGCGGACAATGTGGGGCGGAGTGGTGATTTCTCCACGCCCCCTGCTAGTAACCCATGAATTCACCCCAATGCTGGGCCTTTTTCTGATAAGATCCCAACTTATTTATCTCTCCCAAACTTCCAAACCAGCTGCAGTGGAAGGATGACTCTAAATACTAGTACTATATAGGAAGAAATCATTTCTCTGCACCACACATAATTTTATACGCTTCTGTTTAAAAGTTCTTTTTTTGTCCTTTTTTGCCATCTATTAAGCATTCCAAAATAGTGACAATAGGGAGGGAGTGTACATCACTGATTACATGGTGCTCAAAGCTGGAGCCCTTCCTTTTGCATTAGAGCAGCTGGATGAGAGCAATTATGTATACAAGTTTGTACTTTGTAGCTGTCTCTGCTGGGGCGGAATGATTCAGCTTCAAGGGGGTCTGGAGCAACAAAATG
>JARBWK010002748.1:0-14133 GCA_030556195.1 Anolis apletophallus | reverse complement strand
TTCTCCCTTTCTCTTTCTTTCTCCCTTTCACCTTTTCTCCTTCCTTCCTTGTCTCTCTCTCCCCTTCCTTCTTTCCTCCATTCTCCCTCCCTCCCTCTTCCTTTCTTCCTCTTCTATTCTTTCCCCCAAGTCTTCCTTTCCTTCTCCTTCTTTCCTTTTCACTTCCCTCTCTCTCACCTTCTTCCTTTTCTTCTTTTCCCTTCATTATTTTACTTTTTACTCACTCCCTTTCCTTTCCTCCCTTCCCATTTCCTTATTTCTTTTCCCCTTCTTGTCTCTCTCCTGCTTTTTTCTTCCTTCTCCATAGTTCGTTCTTCTTTTCTTTCTTCCTCCCTCCTTTATTTCCTCTGTCTTTCTTTCTTTCCCCCTTCCTTCCGTCTTCTCTTCCTTTCCAGAGTCCTGAGCATGCCTTTTGGAGAGCCAGGTCTGAATTGTCCCGTTATTCTGCCTGGGGAAACCTTTTCTCATAATATGTATGTACTGTAAATACTCACATTTAGTTGAATGCAGTCTTAAAATATATAATATATATTATATGGCTCTCACTGAAATAAAATTCCAAATATTTTGCTTTCATGGCTCTCTGAGTCAGTAAGGTTCCTGACCCCTGCCTTACAGGGTTAGACGAGGTTTGAGAGTTTTTCCTTTTCTTAGGATGGTTGCCAAAAACTATTGTCAGACCCTTCGGTTGTAACCTGACTGGCATGGGAGGCCTACCGGTGGCTATTATGCCACCGTCAGCATAGCTCACAACTTCATTGGGTAGTACATAGCCTTCTCCCCCATGACAAGGGGTCTCCACAGAGAGGATATTTATGACTACAACTTCCATAATTCCTTATGCTGACTAGTGGATTCAGGGCTGTAGTCCAAAACTATCTTAAGGTCTGCCTTATGCTCTCTTTCAAAAATGCAGCATGAAAACCATGACTTTTCAGGAGCTGCAGAATTTCACATTTTCACACTCCTGGGTGACATGAGCAAAATTAAGAAGGAAGGCTACAGAACTCCTTTGGGTTAACAGGAAAACATCTATAGGACTTCTGTTCTCTGGAATAAATCAAATATGAAGCAAGTTTATTCAACACGAATGCCAGGTAATTAACTCTAATTGAGAAGACTAAAACAAGTTTATAGACACTTGAAATTAAAGCCAAAGCCTTCAGCCTGTGTTTTTATATCACTTGTAACTCCATGCTCAAAGGCAGGAGCAGAAAATATAGCATATTATGACACTCAGACAACAATCTTGGTGCTTTTTTAAGAGAAGCATAATATGTTTTTAATTTCTTTTCAATCATATCTATTGAGCCTTCTTTGTTCACTAATAACATGGATATATTTTCCTTCCATTTGTCTATGTGGTGTTTTGTTCATTTGTGAATCCTTCCCCTCCCTAAATAAACCTTGCATATGGACTCTCGTTGATACATCCTGTATTTGTAACTTGTGGTGTTTCAACTGAAGTGGAGACCACCCACTGAGAGGAAGACAAATATCCATTTATGGAAGAAGAAAGTGATGCAAGCTATGATGGTTTTTCTGGAAAAGTTAGTGCATTTGTCTTAAAAGTGGAGCAGTACAAAGCATGAGTCCAAGGACTTAAACTTTCAGTGCCACCTGCTATATTTATTACTGTAATTGAAGCAGGATGTCTCCTTGACTACACACATCCATTTGAAATAAAATTCAGAGTTCACAATTTTAGGAGGTATTCCTTTATTTTTAAAAATTAAAACAAACTAGTAAATGTGGACTATACAATACTGTTAGGTGGATTTGCAATTGGTTAAGAGTGCTCACTAATGATGCCTCTTTATCCTGGAAAGAAGCAACGACTAGAGTGCTGCAGGGCTCTGCCCTAGACTCAGTGTTGTTCAATATCTTTATGAATGATTTGATTAAGGTGTAGAGGGCATGCTTGTCAAGTCTGCAGATGACACTGGGGGTAGCTAAAACTCCAGAAGACAGGATTAGAATTCAAAACAACATTAACAGATAATTGACCTGGCCTAAAACTAACAAAAGTTTTTATTGAGTGAATTAAATTAGATGTAATCAAGTACACATGATACAGATATGCAATTTCTCCAAACGAGTACATTGCAATATTCTAACAAATCTTTTCATCCTGCCCCCCATCCATGAACCCATTACAACAAAACTGATGAAATGAATTTCAACAAGGAGAATGCAGGATACTACAGTTAGGCAGAAAAAATGAAATGCACAGATACAGGATGGATAACACCTGGCACGACAATAGTACATGAGAAAAAATCTTGGAATCTTGTAGATAACAAGTTGAACATGAGCCAACAATGTGATGCGGCAGCTAAAAACGCCAGCGGAATTTTGGGCTGCATCAAAAGGAGTATTGTGTCTAGATAAAGGGAAGTAACAGTGCCCCTTCTTTTCTACTTTGGTCAGAACTCACCTGGAATACTGTGTCGAGTTCTGGGCACCACAATTCTAAGCTGGAACATGTCCAGAAGAGAGCAACTAAGATGATCAAAGATCTAGAGACCTTGTCCTGTGAGGAGTGGTTTAAAGAGCTGGGCATGTTTAGCTGGCATGTGCTCAAAAACAGGATACACACGTAGAGGTAGTATGCAATAAAGTTTATCAATAATAAATTAAATTCAATATGCCACACTGGCTATAACATGGGTGTAAGTACACCTAAGAACACAGAGTGCACAAATGTGCTGGAAATACAGAAGTGTCCAGTAGGGTGAATACCCACAGGATTAGTCCATGTCCAAAAACATATAACTCCAAATGGAGAGCCAATGACGGAGATGTGCCAACTATGTGAAGAAATGGAAGTCAAAATAAACCACCCACAATGGTGTATTTGTAATCCACAGAGTAGGCAAGGATAACTGGGCCGACGAGGAAACCGTTGTAGGGATCCAGCACTCGTTTCGACCTATTACCGGTCTTTCTCAAGGCCAATATTATTCCATCGATGGGCAGTAGTGGTCATGGCTGGACTGGCCTGTGGCAAAAATATACATGCATTTAGTATTCATGGCAAAATATACATAACAGAAATACAGAAAGGACACAGAAGTATCCAAAATGCAACCAATAAATATCCAAACATGTTGCAATGAAATACCATCAAAGGTAAAAGTAACAGCATAAATTAAGCCAATGCTAGTAAGTAAAAGTAATATAAGGACAATAATACAATAGTACAATTGAGCGGGTAGGAGGCTCACCAAGCAAGAGGAAATAACTCCAAGGCAAGAGTCCAGGGCGTGTAGCAGTGAGTACAGAGTAAATAATGTTTAAGTAAGGTGGAGGGAACAGTGCAGCAGGTGAAGCGCTAATTAGCGTACCAGATCATGAATGGACTTTCTCGTTAATCCGGAGGATAATTCAGAGTTTAGGAGAGGATCCAGCGGGTTTCACGGCGGTGTAGATGGTAATCAATGTCAGCATGTGGTGGAACCTTAACTTTTCAATCCCAAAGAAGCGGAGACTATTGGGACCATGCTGTGCGGTCTTAAAATGACAATAAGGGGAGAATCCTCAGAAAAATTCGGATCTTCGAGCGATGCTCCGAAACTTCGGGTTCCCATCATCCGTCGTGTCATGCCCACGTAGACTAAGCCACATGGGCACTGGAGTCCATAGATACAGGATTCTGATTGGCATGTAAAGAACTCTTTGAAAACAAAATTGCGGCCTGTACCTGGAATATAAATGTCTTTACCTGGGTAAACAAAATCACACTGTGCACAATTACATCAACGGTGGGTCTTGGGGTAAAATTGCTTCTGAGCTGTGGAACACGTATGTCGAATGTACCACCAAGTCTCGTATGTTTTGGGTGCGTTTATGGGCCACTATGGGTGGTTTGGATAACCCTGGAATATCCTTGAGGATGGGCCAGTATCTGCACACAACCTTCTTGAGGCGAGTGGAGTTGCTAGTCAAGGTTAAAGGCCAAACAAGGCGATCTTCAATATGTTTTTTGGTGGGGCAGCACCAAGCAGCTGGGACCTAGGGACCCGTTGGAACCCGGGCAAGGGCAGATTGTAGGGACGTGGTCAGGGTACCCCCGTGTCCTCAGTTTATCCATAAGGGTGGAAGCCTCAGTGGTAAGTCAATATATTGGTGGAGTTGCGCTTCAATCGTAGAGCTGCGAGAAAGGAAGGTTTCTCTTTAACGGATGACTATGAAAACTGTTGAAATGCAAGAGGGCATTCTTGTCAGTGGGTTTGTGAAAACATCCCATCTGTAATTTATTGTCTTGAATATAGATATTGAAATCTAAAAAGTTAACAGATGTGGCACTGGCAGAGAAAGAAAACTGTATAGTTTCAGCCCATGAGTTCATCCATGCCTGAAACTGATCCAAAGGGGTATCTTTACTCACGAGTATTACATCATCAATATACCTGCCATAAAACTTAATAAAGGCCGCAAATGGATGAGGTGAAGGTCCAAAAATCTGTACTTGCTCTAATGAGTCCATATATAAGTTGGCAACGGTAGGCCCGATAGGACTACCCATGGCCACGCCCCAAATCTGCAAGAAGAACTCGTTATTAAACTTAAAATAGTTGTAATCCAAACAGCAGTCCATGAGATCCATGAGAAAAGCTGTGGGTGGGATGTTGTGTGAGGACGGCTGGAGCTGATCAAAAGTGTCCAAGTGTGTAAGTCTAACGTCCTCCAATGGGACATTGGTGTAAAGAGCCGTCACATCACAGACCACCAATAGGTCCCCAGTCTCAATAGGCAGATTCTCCATTTTGCAAATAAGGTCCCTGGAGTCCCTAATGTAGGCCGGTTTGGATTGTACTTTAGGTTGTAGAACGGAGTCGAGGTACAGAGCGAGGGTTGTAAAGTCCCCCACTGCAGGAGACAATTGAGCGACCTGGGACTGGGAAGGTGTTTTTATGGGTCTTTGGTAACAAATAGAGAACCGGAATACGGGGATGAAGATTAATAAGAAACTGAGACTGCTGCCTGGTGATGTAGCCCAGTGAGGTATGCGAGTGAGTGGGGACTCCAGGGACCTTATATACAAAATGGAGAATCTGCCTATTGAAGATGTCTGTGATTACTCTTTTGTCCACGTTGGAGGATCAACTTCACACTTGGACACTTTTGATCAGCTCCAGCCGTCCTCACACAACATCCCACCCACAGCTTTTCTCATGGATCTCATGGACTGCTGTTTGGATTACAACTATTTTAAGTTTAATAACGAGTTCTTCTTGCAGATTTGGGGCGTGGCCATGGGTAGTCCTATCGGGCCTACCGTTGCCAACTTATATATGGACTCATTAGAGCAAGTACAGATTTTTGGACCTTCACCTCATCCATTTGCGGCCTTTATTAAATTCTATGGCAGGTATATTGATGACGTAATACTCCTCGTGAGTAAAGATACTCCTTTGCAGAGCTTCCAGGCTTGGATGAACTCATGGGCTGAAACTATAAAGTTCTCCTTTTCTGTCAGTGCCACCACTGTTAACTTTCTAGATTTGAACATTTATATTCAAGACAATAAGTTACAGATGAGATGTTTTCACAAACCCACTGACAAGAATGCCTTGTTGCATTTCAACAGTTTTCATAGTCATCCTTTAAAGAGGAACCTTCCTTTTTCGCAATTGCTACGCTTAAAGCGCAACTCCTCCAATATATTGATTACCACTGAGGCATCTGCTCTTATGGATAAACTGATGCTCGTGGGTACCCAGACCACGTCCTTCAGTCTGCATCTGCCCGTGCTGCACGGGTTCCTAGGTCCCAGCTGCTTGGTGCTGCTGCTGCTACTACTGCCCCTCCAAAAAAGACTAATGAAGATCGCCCTGTTTGGCCCTTAACCTTGACTGCTAATTCTACTCGCCTCAAAGGGATCGTGTGCAGGTATTGGCCCATCCTCAAGGATATTCCTGGATTATCCAAACCACCAGTAATTGCACACAAACGCACTCAGAACATACGTGACTTGGTGGTGCATTCGGACATACATGTCCCCCGTCTTAAGAGCAACCTCACTCCCAAAACCCACCGATGTGGGCACTGTGCACAGTGTGATTTTGTTTACCCAGGTAAAGACATTTATATTCCAGGTACAGGCCGCAATTTTGTTTTCAAAGAGTTCTTTACATGCCAATCAGAATCCTGTATCTATGGACTCCAGTGCCCATGTGGCTTAGTCTACGTGGGCATGACACGACGGATGATGGGAACCCGAGTCTCGGAGCATCGCTCTAAGATACGAAATTTTTCTGAGGATTCCCCTCTGTATTGTCATTTTAAGACTGCCAAGCATGGTCCCAATAGTCTACGCTTCTTTGGGATTGAAAAAGTGAAGGCTCCACCACATGCTGACATTGATCACCATCTTCACCGGCGTGAAACTTACTGGATCCTCTCCTTTAATTCTGAATTATCCTCTGGGCTAAATGAAAAGGTCCATTCATGATCTGGTACGCTAATTAGCGCTACACCTGCTGCACTGTTCCCTCCACCTTACTTAAACATTGCTTACTCTGTACTCACTGCTACACGCCCTGGACTGTGCCTTGGAGTTATTTACTCTTGCTTGGTGAGCGTCCTCCTACCCGCTCAATTGTACTATTGTATTATTGCCTATATATTACTTTTACTTACTAGCATTGGCTTAATTTATGCTGTATGTGACGTTTACTTTTGATGGTACTTTCATTGCAACATGTTTGGATATTTTATGGTTGCATTTTGGATACTTCTGTGTCCTTTCTGTATTTCTGTTATGTATATTATTGCCATGAATACTGAAATGCATGTATATGCTTTTGCCACAGGCCAGTCCAGCCATGACCACTACTGCCCTTGGATGGAATAATATTGGCCTTGAGAAAGACCGGTAATAGGTCGAAACGAGTGCTGATCCCTACAACGTTTCCTCGGCCCAGTTATCCTCGCCTACTCTGTGGATTACAAATACACCCATTGTGGGTGGTTTATTTTGGACTTCCATTTCTTCACATAGTTGGCACATCTCCGTCATTGGCTCTCCATTTGGAGTTATATATGTTTTTTGGACATGGACTAATCCTGGGGTATTCACCCTAAGGGATATGTCAGGACTGGGAGACTTGAGCTTAAGTGAAGTTCAAGCTCCCAGCCTGGCATGAGATTGCATCGACCTTTGCCCTAGTTCTTGGGTGACCTTGGGCTCCAGTTATATAAGACTGTGCTGAGTCATGTGGAAGTGAGGTAACTTCCACATGTGTGCAAGGCTGCAGGGGAAAGTGATGTAACTCCTCTGAGCCTGGACATTGGACAATTGGACTCCTACTGCTGACTCATGGGGCCATGAGGTCACATCCCTTTGGACTATGGGATATGCTGAATCACCGGATATGGTGCAACCCTACCTGGACATTGCATGGGCAATGGGAGGGGGGGTTGGGGTATATAAGTTGTGTTTTTTGTGGCGAGCAGGTGCTTTTGCTTCACATGTGTCGTACCTGCAATAAAATCGTGTTGGACCGTGCTTTCAATCTACGCGTGATCCTTACCGAGTGTTGGAGAGTCGTTACAGAAGCAAAATCCCCTTTTCAACTATCCCAGCAATGGAGAGGTTGGCTTGGAGAGAAGAAGAATATATCGATAGATGGGATTCGGCTCCTGAGGAAATCCGGCGCACTATGGAGTGGGATTGGACCACTCGACCAAGTGGGGTGCCCGGACGAGCACCATGAAATGATGGAAGGTGCTGTTGCCCAGGAGGAGGAATTTGAGGAAGCGGAGCGTCTCTGGGAAGCTCAGGTGAGCCTGGAGGTTGCCCGGCGAAGGAGAGAGAGATTTGTCTCCAGACAGGCTGAGGTTTGGAGGAACGAAGGGATCGGAGGAGCTGTTCCGAAGGACTGGTCAGTTCAAGCAGATCCAGAAGTGTATGGGACCAGGGAAACTGTGCCGAAGGACAGGCCAGTTAGAAGGAAGTGTGGTAGTGAAACCACGGAACCGGCATCACCCTCGGAGTTGGAGGTGATGAGATGTAAGCTGGAGGCTATGGAACAGACTATGAGAAGGATGTCCCGAGCCATGTCCCGAAGAGAGCCGATGGAGTCGGTGTGGAGTGCACCGGGCGGAGGAGACTTCACTTATTATTCTTGGATGGATGGCGGACTATCAGCTGAGCGTCCTAGATCTCCTTTGGGAGTGAGGATCGATGGTGGCCATCCAGGAGGAAGTCCGCGGCGGCCCTTACCTCAAGCCGGAATGGGAAGAGGTGTTACCATGCTTGAGGTCCCTCATGGAAGGGAAGCGGTTTCCCAGGAATTCGGGGCCCGTTTGAAGAAGGAACCATTGCGGGTTGAGTTTGAAGGAGAAGCCTGCAAAGTAGCCTTTTTTGCGCTGTGGTGCAGGACCATATGGAGGACTATGGTCATCTCTATCCGGCGACAGCAGCCGAGTACGGGCCATCGGTGCGGTGTTCAAGGGAAGGGCAGCTGAGTGGTACGTTCAATGCCACGATCGTCGAGACCCGTGTCTGCAGTCTGTGAGAGCCTTCTTACAGGCGATACGAAGCCGGTTTAGAGATCCATTGGAGCGGATTAAGGCGAAGGAGGCGCTACGTTGTCTGAATCAGGGATCCCGGTCGGTCACTGAGTATGCGGAGGAGTTCATGGGTTTAGCTGGAAAAGTTGCGGAGTGGTCTCCAGCTACCCTATTGGAATTATTTAAAGACGGCCTGCATAAAGAGATCCTGGAGTGGTGTCTACATCGGGATGATCCTGGAGATGTTGATGGCTGGATCCAGTTGGCTGGCAGTGTCGAAGGAATTCTTGCCCAGGTGCAACGGCGTCGTTTTCAACCCATGAGTCCAGAGGGTCCGGTCGTGGTGTTGCGGAGGGGCGATTCCGTGGAGGAGAGGCTCGTCGTGGCAATGACAACCGATCCAGTCCAGTGAAAAGGCCATCGAAGGGACGAGGCCTTTGCTTTATTTGTTCACAACCCGGTCATTTTGCGTCCCAGTGCCAACAAAGGCAGGCACTGGAACCGGTGAAGGTGGCCTCCGCGAAAGCCGCTTTTATGGACAATGATGATGGGAAAAGTGTTGGGGTGAGCTCCAATATTCAATGTACATTGGGTTTGATTAAAGGAGATGGGCTTGTGGAAAGAAAAGCTTTAGTAGACTGTGGGGGTTCGGAGAATATTATGTCCCCGAAGTTGATTGGGGATTTGGGTGGGAGTACAAAGCCCTTGGAAACACCTGTAACATTTACGCAATTAGATGGATCCTCTATTGAGGGGGGCCCTTTCACTGTGGGGACTAAGGATTTAAAGGGTCGGGTGGGACCCTGGGAGGGGGACATTGATTTTGTAGTGGCCCCCATTAAAGGTCATGAGGTGGTATTGGGGTTACCGTGGCTTGAGCAAGTTAATCCCAAGATCGATTGGAAGACGGGGGTGGTACAATGTTCCCCTAATGAGAGGGAGGGGTTAGGAATGATGTACAAGGGGTGCCAGCTGAATACTGGGATTATGTTGATGTGTTTAACCCAATTTTGGCTCAGGGTCTTCCCCCTCCCCGCAACGTACAGTGTAGTATAGAAGTTAAGGAAGGGGCTGTCCTACCCAAGCCTAAGATATATGCTATGACGGTGAAAGAGAAGGAAGCGTTAAGGGAGCAGATAGATGGCTATTTAAGAAGAGGGTTTATTCGGAGGTCTGAGTCTCCCATTGCAGCGCCAGTGTTGTTTCGTGAGAAAAAGGATGGTAGTTTGCGGATGTGTATTGATTATAGAGGTTTGAATGCTGTGAGTACCACCAACTGTTACCCTCTGCCATTAATCAAAGATTTGTTGGGGCAGTTAGGAGGTGGAAAGTTTTTTACAAAGCTGGATTTGATTGACGCGTTTCACATGGTGCGAGTGAAGAGGAGCGATCAGTGGAAGACTGCTTTTTCTTGCCCCCTCGGGCTCTACGAATGGGCCGTAATGCCATTCGGTTTGGCCGGGGGCCCCGGTATTTTCATGCAGTTGATCAATGAGGTGTTGCACCCCCTTGTATAGTAGGGGGTGTTTGTTTATTTAGATGACATCGTGATTGTGACGCGTACCAGAGAGGAGCATGTTTGTTTGGTGAGGAGGTGTTAGAGAGGCTGCGACAGGCGAGTCTGTATGTAAAATTGAGTAAGTGTGAGTTTGGTAAGAATCAGATTGATTTTTTGGGATATAGAATTAGCGAGAGTGGGGTTGCGATGGATCCGGCCAAGGTGGATGATGTGTTGAGCTGGGAGGCTCCGCAGACCCGTAGGCAATTGCAGGCTTTTCTGGGACTGGCTAATTTTTATCGCACCTTTATAGCGGGATTTTCAGAGATAACTCTTCCGCTCACCGAGTTACTGAAAACTAGGGGTAAGGGCGAGTCCAGGAAGATTAAGTCTCCAGGAGCTAGGTTGGAGTGGACGAAGGAATGCCAAGAGGCTTTTGTGAGGTTGAAAGAAGCATTTACGAATGGGCCGTTGTTAATGCATCCAGATGTGGATAAGCCGTTTGTGGTGCAGTGTGACGCTTCTGCTTGGGCGTATGGTGGAGTGTTAATGCAGGAGGATGAGCAGGGTAGGATGAAGCCGTGTGCGTATTTTTCGAAGAAGTTTGGGGAGCATGAGAAAAGGTGGCCAGTGTGGGAGAAGGAGGCGTTTGCTGTGCGCAACGCTTTGCAGACGTGGAGGCAATTTTTAGAGGGTGCTGCTTTCCCTTTTGTTGTGATGACTGACCATCAGAACCTTCAGTATTTAAGAAATCCCCAGAAGTTGTCTCCCAAGTTGGTGAGATGGGCGCAGTTTTTTGCTCGGTTTAATTTCAGGCTCCAGCATATTAAAGGCAAAGAGAATGTGGTGGCTGATGCATTGTCTCGGTATCCAAGTGTGGGTAAGAATGAAATGCATAAGGCGAAGGAGGTGTTTGCCAGAGAACATTGGGGTCTGGCCGTGCAGACGAGGGCGCAGGCTGCGAATGAGATTAAGAAAGAAGAGGGAGTAGTGGATGAATGGAGTTTAGAGTTGCAGAAGGGTTATGTAGGTGATATATGGTTGCAGAGCCATGAGAAGGAGTGCAAGTCGTTGAATGGTTTGTGGATCATGGGAGATAAAGTGTATGTCCCTCAGAGTATGAGAGAAAAGGTGCTGAGGTTGAACCACGATCATAGGTCTGCTGGACATTGGGGGGTCACGAAGACTCTGCTGGCCTTGAAAAAGCGGTATTGGTGGCCAGCCATGAGGGCTGAGGTGAAAAGATATGTGGAGTGTTGTGAGGTGTGTGCCAGGAATAAAGTTCCCTCTGCGAAGCCGCAGGGGTTGATTCAGGTGGTAGTTACTCCTGTGAGGCCGTGGACGCATGTCAGCACTGATTTTGTGGGGAGTTGCCTTCGAGTCGAGGTTATAAGTACATTTGGACGGTGCTGGATATGTTTTGAAGCAGGCCCATTTTGTGCCATTGAAGGGGTTGCCTTCTGCGGAACGTTTGGCAGAGTTGTATGTGCAGCATGTGTACCGGTTGCATGGGTGCCCGGAACAAGTTTTGAGTGATCGTGGAGTGCAGTTTACTGCTCAGTTTTGGGAGCGGTTTTTGGAGGTGTTGGGGGCTCAGAGGCGTCTTACGACTTCTTATCATCCTTGTTGTAATGGCGGCGTAGAAAGGACGCAGAAATCGTTAGGGGCTTATCTACGCATTTTTAGTAATAAAGAGCAAACTAATTGGTCTGATCTGTTGCCCTATGCTGAAGTGGCATACAATAGCTCGGTGCATTCATCTACCGGAAAGTCTCCTTTGAGATAGTCTATGGTCAGGAGGTGGCTCCTTGCCCCAGCTGTTGGAGTTGGGAGGAGGAGAAAGTGGAGTGGAAGATACGAGCCCGGGAGGAATGGAAGGAAGTAGCGGAAGCTTTAGGAAGGCACAGCGTTCGTATAAGATGTTTGGTGACCGGAAGAGGCGAGAAGGGGGGAGTATAATGAAGGGGATTTAGTGTGGCTGTCCACACAGAATTTGAAATTGGGCTATCCATCTAAGAAATTGGGTCCGAAGTATATTGGGCCTTTTAGAATTGAGAAAGCTGTGAATAAGGTCTCTTATACCCTTCTGTTGCCTAAGAGTTTAGGGAAAGTTCATCCCACGTTTCATTGTGGTCTTCTGAAAAAATATGTGGGCCCCTTTCATCCTCCGGATTGAATGATGTTTTGTTTTACAGGGGGAGGACGTGGTGGAGGAGGCCGTTATGTCAGGACTGGGAGACTTGAGCTTAAGTGAAGTTCAAGCTCCCAGCCTGGCATGAGATTGCATCGACCTTTGCCCCAGTTCTTGGGTGACCTTGGGCTCCAGTTATATAAGACTGTGCTGAGTCATGTGGAAGTGAGGTAACTTCCACATGTGTGCAAGGCTGCAGGGGGAAGTGATGTAACTCCTCTGAGCCTGGACATTGGACAATTGGACTCCTACTGCTGACTCATGGGGCCATGAGGTCACATCCCTTTGGACTATGGGATATGCTGAATCACCGGATATGGTGCAACCCTACCTGGACATTGCATGGGCAGTGGGAGGGGTTAAGGGTATATAAGTTGTGTTTTGGTGGCGGGCAGGTGCTTTTGCTTCACATGTGTCGTACCTGCAATAAAATCGTGTTGGACCGTGCTTTCAATCTACGCGTGATCCTTACCGAGTGTTGGAGAGTCGTTACAGGATACTTCTGTATTTCCAGCACATTTGTGCACTCTGTGTTCTTAGGTGTACTTACACCGGTGTTATAGCCCAGTGTGGCATATTGAATTTAATTTCTTATTGATAAACTTTATTGCATACTGTTTTTGAGCACGTTACTTTGCAACCACCCCGGTTTGCTTCCTCTTCATTTTTAGCTGGCAGACATGATCCCCTGTTTAAATATTTGAAAGGATGTCATAAGGAAGAAGGAGCAGGCTTGTTTTCCGTGGTCCTGAAGACTAAAACTTATTTATTTATTTATTTATTAGTTCCACTTGATATACCACTCTCTCTGGAGCCCAGAGCGGTTTACAAAGTTAAAAGCAATAAAACATAGCGACATGAAGCACAGTAAAACCAATAAAACCCCAATTAAAATCCCAATTAAATCCCAATCACACACTGCAACATACAGCAGGAGTAGGGAACGACTGATGGCAATGGTACTAGACGGCATTGGTTATGGGCCGAATGCCTGTCTGAACAACCAGGTCTTGACGGCTCTACGGAATAGCAGTAGATCACGGATAGCCCGTATCTCCTCCGGCAGAGTGTTCCAGAGGGTTGGGGCGGCCACAGTAAATGCCCTCTGCCGCGTACTAGGGAGCCTGTAGTCCTTGATACCAGGCACCTCCAATAGGTTGAGCCCTTCTGAACGCAGTGATCTCCTGGGCACATAAGGGGTAAGCCGCTCCCTCAGGTACACTGGCCCCAAACCATATAAGGCCTTGAAAGTTAAAACTAACACCTTGAAGGTGACCCGAATTCAATTGGGAGCCAGTGCAGCGCGCAAGAAGAGTGGGGTCACATGAGTGGATCTTGAAGCCCCAGACAGCAGGCGTGCTGCTGCGTTCTGCACCAGCTTAAGTTTCCGGATCGCCGATAAGGGTAGGCCAATGTAGAGCGCATTACAGTAATCGAGCCTCGAGATGACCGTGGCTTGGATCACCGTGGCTAGGTCGCAGCGGGAGAGGTAAGGAGCCAGACGTTTTGCCTGTCACAGGTGGTAAAACGCTGTCTTGCAGGCGCAGGCAATCTGCGCCTCCATTGACAGCTGGGAGTCCAGCCGACCCTAAGCTCTTTACTGACGGTTATGACGGCGCCGCACCGTCGAACGTCCGGCAGCTGGGTCTCTACCCTTCCCCGGCGGCCCAGCCACAAGATCTCCGTCTTCGCCGGGTTCACCTTCAACTTACTGGCTCGCAGCCATCCAGTTACGGCTTCTAGGCACAGATGGAAATTATCGGGTACAGATTCCACCCCGGCGTCCATCCTCAGAATGAGCTGGCTGTCATCAACGTACTGATGGCATTCCAGCCCAAAACTCCGCACCAATTGGGCGAGTGGTCGCATGTAGATGTTAAATAACAGCGGGGAGAGAATGGCCCCCTGAGGGACCCCGCAATGT
>JARBWK010002747.1:0-14133 GCA_030556195.1 Anolis apletophallus | reverse complement strand
CTTTTAGGACTTTCAGAAACTTTTGGAACTTTTTCTCCTTTCAAACCCTATGGACTCTCTTTATGATTTATGGATTCCAATGGACTCAGGTGGGTGGGATGGGCTGATATGAGATGATTCCTATTTCCCTCCTATATGAATGTATTCCCTATATGTTTTCCCCTTTCTCTGTGTTCTCATATGAAATATGAAATGCCACCTTTTCGTGACCCCAGCATACCAAGGCTTGAGGGATCCCACATTCCTTGGATATTTAATCTCCTAACACAAAGGACTTATCAATAACATGTGCATGGAAAATAGCAACGGACATTCCTTCAAACCTCGGAGTCGGCCCATTTGATGGATATGTCTCTTGGGTATGTGCTTTCAGATCTCGGAGCATGGCAATCTGAAGGACGTGCCCCATGGTAATTTTGTCATTCCTCACATCCTGCCTTCAGGGGGATTTAGGTGTCCCATTTGGGTGCTTCTATGCTTCTATAGACCCCTAGTGAATTTCTGACTGTTTCATAGAACACACTGATTGTGTCTCTAACGAACATGCCTGTTCAGCAGTGGAATTCTCTGCCTCAAGAGTGTGATGGAAGCTCCTTCCTTGGAAACATTTAGACGAGAGACAGGGCCTTTTCAGTGGTGGCTCCTCGGCTTTGGAACGCCCTCCCTAGTGACATCAGATCGGCCCGCTCCCTCCTGACATTTCGCAAGAAAGTCAAGACCTGGCTGTTTGAGCAGGCATTTGCTAATTAGATATATGGAATGACAACGATGTGACGGAAATTGATTTCAACGTGACACTGAGACTGCAATTGTATGTTTTAATTGCTAATTGTTGTGTTATATGGTTATTGTTTGGTTTGTTTTGCTCGTGTTTTGATTGGAGGGCAGGGTCTGCCTTGTGTAAACCGCCCCGAGTTGCCTTCGGGCTGAGAGGGGCGGTATAGAAATGTGATAAATAAATACATAGAATAAATAAACAAAGGCTGGATGGCCATCTGTCAGGGCTGCTTCGATGGTGCTTTTCCTGCATGGCAGGGGGTGGGACTAGATGGCCCCTATGGTCTCTTCCAACTCTATGATTGTATGCTTCTATAGACCCTTAGTGATTTTCTGACTGTTTCATAGGACACACTGAATGTGTCTTCTAACACAGTGTTTCACAACCAGTGTGCCGTGGCACACTAGTGTGCCGTGAGCGATCATCATGTGTGCCGTGGGAAATTGGAACCTCCAATACCTCCTTTCTTCCCCCTCCTGCCGAACACTTTTTCTTCTCCACTCGGGCTCCCTTCTTCCCAGCCTCGCTCTGCTCGCTTTGCCTCACTTTGCTCTGGGGCGAGTCTGCGCAGTAGCGCCCGCACGGGTCACGTCTTCCTCCCTCCCCCCTCCCCTCCTGAACACGCTCACGCTACCCCCTCAGATCAAAATGGTGGCAGAAGCGGCAGTGTAGAAGAAAAAGTAAGTGTTCGGCAGGAGGGGGAAGAAAGGGCGCGAAGGGGAAGGGGGAGGAAGAGGTCTCTATCGAAAGCTGGCATGGGCAAACTTGGAACTTCCAGGTCTTTTGGACTCAAACTCCCACCATTCCTAGCAGCCTCAGGCCCCTTTCCTTTCCCCCCTCAGCCACTCCAAGCAGGAAAGGGCCTCAGGCTGTTAGGAATGGTGGGAGATTGAAGTCCAAAGCACCCAGAGGGCCAGAAGTTTTCCCATGCCTGTTTTAGGGACCTTAAAGTTGTGAGCCTCCTTCCAACATTGTGATTTTGGATAGAAAACAAACAACATAACATAACATTGTTTGCGTCTACAGTGCTCTCTAGGTGTAGGTGAACTACAACTTCCAAACTCAAGGTCAATTCCCAAGCAAACCCTTTCAGTACTTTCTGTTGGTAATGAGGAGAGTTAAATATGCCAAGTTTGGTTCAATTCCATTGTTGCAAGAGTTCAGGATGCTCTTTGATTGTGTGTTAACTATAAATCCCAGAAACTGTAACTCCCAAATGTCAAGGTCTATTTTCCCCAAACTCCATCTGTGTTCACATTTGGGCATATTGAGTATTCATGCCAAGTTTGGTCCTGATCCAACATTGTTTGAGTCCACAGTGCTCTCTGGATATAGGTGAACTACAACTCCAAAACCCAAGGTCAATGCCCACCAAACTCTTATAGTATTTTCTCTTGGTTATGGGAGTTCTGTGTGGGAAGTTTGATTCCATTCCATCATTGGTGGAGTTCAGAGTGCTCTTTGATTGCGGGTGAACTTTAACTACATCCGACCACTTGCTCGGTTGGCATGCAGCTTTGGGCTGGAGTGTCACCAATATGCGGATGACACCCAGCTCATTCTGGGGATGGAAGGCCGGCCCGACTCCGTACCCGATAATTTCCATCGTAGCCTTGAAGCCGTTACTGGATGGCTGCGAGCCAGTAGGTTGAAGGTGAATCTGGCTGAGACGGAGATCCTGTGGCTGGGTCGTCCAGGTACGGGTGGAATCCGGCTCCCAACCCTAGATGGGACAACACTTCGCCCGTCTCCATCTGTAAAAAGTCTGGGAGACTCCCAGCTGTCGATGGAGAACCACATCTCCATCGTCAGCGGAGTGTCTTTCCATCACCTCGGGCAGGCGAGGAAGCTGGCTCCCTACCGGTCCCGTCATGACCTAGCCACAGTGGTCCAAGCCACGGTCATCTCAAGATTGGACTACTGTAATGCCCTCTGCATCGGCCTTCCCTTGTTGGTGATTCGGAAGCTTAAGCTGGTGCAGAATGCTGCAGGCAGGGTGGTGGCAGGCCTTCCATCTCGCTGCCATATCACGCCTGTGCTGCGCGAACTGCACAGGCTTCCAATAGAGCTCCGGATCACCTTCAAGGTGCTGCTTCTGACCTCCAAGGCCTTGAATGGTCTGGGGCCAGTGTACCTAAGGCAGTGTTTTTCAACCTTTTTTGAGCCACTGCACATTTTTTACATTGACAAAATCCTGGGGCACACCACCAACCAAAATGACACAAAATGACACTCTAACACAGTCATACATATAGTTAACATGTTTTTGAATGTATTTATACACTCAGTGTGAAATCTGGGCCTGTTTTGATGAACACAACATATATATCCTGGTAGGAATGGCAGAAAGACACAAACTTCCCACACAGAACTCCCAAAACCAAGAGAAAATGTTATAAGAGTTTGGTGGGCATTGACCTTGAGTTTTGGAGTTGTAGTTCACCTATATACAGAGAGCACTGTGGACTCAAACAATGTTGGATCAGGACCAAACTTGGCACAAATACTCAGTATGCCCAAATGTGAACACAGATGGAGTTTGGGGAAAATAGACCTTGACATTTGGGAGTTACAGTTTCTGGGATTTATAGTTAACACACAATCAAAGAGCATCCTGAACTCTTGCATCAATGGAATTGAACCAAACTTGGCCTATTGAACTCTCATTACCAACAGAAAGTACTGAAAGGGTTTGCTTGGGAATTGACCTTGAGTTTGAAAGTTGTAGTTCACCTACACCCAGAGAGCATTGTGGGCAGGAGGGGGAAGAAAGGGCATTGGAGGTTCCAATTTCCCACGGCACACTAGTGTGCCACGGCACACTGGTTGAGAAACACTGACCTAAGGGACCGCCTCTCCCAATACAATCCCCCACGACCACTGTGATCTGAATTTCAGAACCTCTTGGTGGTACCTAGCTGTCAGTCCATCCATCTCTCTACAATGCGGAGGAGGGCCTTCAGTGCCACTGTGCCGGTCTTGTGGAACGCCCTTCCAACCTCAATTTGAGCACAGACCGACCTGCTGGCCTTTCGCAGGGCTTGTAAAACCCTCCTGTTTGTTCAAGCCTTCGGTCCATAGACATCTCTAGGCCATGGACTATAATGCAGGCCTAAGAGTTGTTTTAATATATATCTGCTTGTTTTTAAATTTAATATGTGGACATTGGTCCGTTGTTTTTACAGTGCTTTTATGGTTTTATGTGTATGTAAGTCGCCCCGAGCCTCTCGGAAGGGGCAAATCGAAACAATAAATATAACTCCCAGTGTGTGTCTTTCTGCCATTCCTGCCAGGATATCTATGTTGTGTTCATCGAAACAGGGCCAGGTTTCACACTGAGTATATAAATACATTTAAAAACATATTAACTATATCTATTACTGTGTTAGAGTGTCGTTTTGTGTCATTTTGGTTGGTGGTGTGCCCCAGGATTTTGCAAATGTAAAAATGTGCTGCGGCTCAAAAAAGGTTGGGAAACACTGTCCTAACAAACATGCCTGTTCTGCGGTGGAACTCTCTGCCTCAGGAGTGTGATGGAAGCTCTTTCCTTGGACACTTTTAAACAGAGGCTGAATGGCCATCTGTCGGGGCTGCTTCGATGGTGCTTTTCCTGCAGGCAGGGGGTCGGACTAGATGGTCCCTGTGGTCTCTTCCAACTCTATGATTGTATGCTTCTATAGACCCTTAGAGATTTTCTGACTGTTTCATAGGGCACACTGAATGTGTCTCCTAACAAACATGTCTGTTCAGCAGTGGAACTCTCTGCCTCAGGAGTGTGATGGAAGCTCTTTCCTTGGAAACTTTTAAACAGAGGCTGGATGGCCATCTGTTGGGGCTGATTCGATGGTGCTTTTCCTGCAGGCAGGGGGTCGGACTAGATGGCCCCTGTGGTCTCTTCCAACTCTATGATTGTATGCTTCTATAGACCCTTAGAGATTTTCTGGCTGTTTCATAGGACACACTGAATGTGTCTCCTAACAAACATGTCTGTTCAGCAGTGGAACTCTCTGCCTCAGGAGTGTGATGGAAGCTCTTTTCTTTGGACACTTTTAAACAGAGGCTGAATGGCCATCTGTCGGGGCTGCTTCGATGGTGCTTTTCCTGCATGGCAGGGGGCCGGACTAGATGGCCCCTGTGGTCTCTTCCAACTCTATGATTGTATGCTTCTATAGACCCTTAGTGATTTTCTGGCTGTTTCATAGGACACACTGAATGTGTCTCCTAACAAACATGTCTGTTCAGCAGTGGAACTCTCTGTCTCAGGAATGTGATGGAAGCTCCTTCCTTGGAAACTTTTAAACAGAGGCTGGATGGCCATCTGTCGGGCTGCTTCGATGGTGCTTTTCCTGCATGGCAGGGGGGCTGGACTAGATGGCCCCTGTGGTCTCTTCCAACTCTATGATTGTATGCTTCTATAGACCCTTAGAGATTTTCTTTTGAATTTAAAAGTTCTTTATTATGGTTTCAAACATTAAAAGAAACATAAAACACAATCACCGACATCGAGGGAAGAAAGGGGGGAGGGATAGAATAACACAGGGTGTAGGGGAAAGAAAAAAATATATAGAAAAATACAAGTGTGGTGTAAAATTCAATATTCTTATTCGCGACCGGTCCGTATAGCTTACGGCTGTGAAACCATATCTTTTGCCCTTACTCTTACCAATATTTACATGTGGCGGCCAAGATTGAGTGGAGCCTTCACCCTCTTAATGCCAATTCAGTGCTAAGTCTATCTTGTGTTCCCTCTTAAAATAGTTTTGTACTATCGTCCAATCTGTTTTTCTTATCGGGTTTTGCTCGGTATTTTTGAGTTTTTCTGTCATCCACTCCATTTGAGCGGATTCTACTACCTTATAAAGCCATTCGTCTTTCCTTGGTTCGCTAGCTGATTTCCAATACCTGGCATAAACCAGTTTGGCTGCAGTGGTTATGGCCAGAAATATACGCTTTTCATTGGCGTCGAAGCTTGGATCCATAATCCCTAACAGGAACATATCTGGTTTTCTCTCTATCTTTTTTAGAAAGATTTTGTTTAGTTCTGTATTTATAGATTTCCAATATTTTTGAGCTTTCGGGCACAGCCACCATAAATGGAAGAAGGTTCCGCTCCGGGCCCCGCAGTTCCAGCATTCTGTTTTGACGTTTTTATATATTTTTGCTAATTTGTCTGGGGCCAAGTACCATCTGTATAGGATTTTAATCCAGTTTTCCTTATATTTGTAGCAAACGGAATAGTTTGCATTTTTTTCCAGATGGTCTGCCAGGTGTTCCATTTTATCGTATAGCCAAAGTTTCCTGACCATTTTTTCATATGGTCTTCTGATTTTGATACATTTTGGGATAGCTGGCTGTATATCTTTCTAACTAGGTTTTTATCTGGCCCTAGCAGAACCTTCTCCAACTCTTCCTGATCGTACTGCAACCCTCTTTTTGAATCCAATTTGAACTTTTCCGCCACTTGACAATATGGTAGCCAGCCCAGCTCCCTTCCTTCAGCTGTTAATTGTTCTTTACTTTTTAGTACATAATTGAGACCATTCCAATATATTAGTTCCTTATAGGTATACCATTTTGTGTCTTTCAATTGTCTAATTCGGAATGCTTCCACCGGTGAGAGCCAGCTCCTTCCTTGGAAACTTTTAAACAGAGGCTGAATGGCCATCTGTCGGGGTTGCTTCGATGGTGCTTTTCCTGCATGGCAGGGGGTTGGACTAGATGGGCCCTGTGGTCTCTTCCAACTCTATGCTTCTATAGACCCCTAGTGCCTACATTGTAGCATGAATGCAGTCTCTCTCTGCCTCTCCCTCCTTTGATCCGCTCCTGGCTCAATGCTAGCGCTGCCTGGGAGTTGTAGTTCAATGCTAGGGGTGCCTGGGAGGCTGAAGGAGCCCTTCCTTCCTTCCCTCCCTCCCCCGGCGAGGCAGGGGTTAAGGAGGCGTCCCAGCCTGTCTCGGGGGAGGCAGGCAGGCAGGCTTTGGGTATCTCTCTGCAGAGCAACTAGCCCAGCTCCCTCTCAACTCTTTCCACGGCTGGAAATCCCGAGCGAGTGGGGAGTTTTGCCACCAAGCCCGGGCTTGGTGGCAAAGAGAGCAATGTTGCTTTCCTTTCCTGGCTGCTGCAGGTTGCCCTTCTGGAAGCAGCACATCCCCCAAGAAGCCTTTTCCAGGGCCAGCCTGCCCTCCCTCCGGACCCTTCTAGGGCTCTAGAGAGGTAAGTCCTCCTTTGGCCTCTCCTCAGCTGATCCAAGGGGACTTGGGGGACTACAACTCCCAACATCCTCCCAGCCGCCTTGGCTTGCGGGTGGGAGGTTTTTGGGGAGTTGTAGTCCCCCAAATTGCATATTTGGAGGAGTTGAAAGTCTTTTCTTCCCTTGCTGCCTTGCACATTTCCCAATGCCATGCTCTCCTCTCTCTCTCTTCTCCAACTCCAGGGCTCTTCTGCAATGCCATATAACCCAGGGCCCTTCCAGACAGGTCCTAGATCTGCTTTAAACTGGATTAGGTGAGTCCACACTGCCAGATAATCTGGGATAAACAGAAAACTTGGACTCAGATCCTGGGATATAGGACCTGTCTGGAAGGGCCACCAGAATATCAAGGTATTCCACATTCTCTGCTTTGAAGAGGATTATTATTATATTATATATTATTAATATAATTAATTAATATTTAATATAATTAATTAATTAATATTTAATATAATTAAGTAATTAATAATATAATTAAGTAATTAATTTATAATATAATTAAGTAATTAATAAATAATTAATTAATTCATAATTAATATAATTAATTAATAAATAATATAATTAAATAATATAATTAATAATAATCTTTATTTATACCCCGCTACCATCTCCCCCGAAGGGGACTCCGGTGCGGCTAACATGAGGCCGAGCCCCCAAAAAATAATACAACGAAGTTAAACACAAAACAACAGGAAAAATTACATCACAACAAAATACTTTAAATAAAGTGACAAAATCAAATAAACGCTGCAAAATATAACATAATAAAACAAATCAAACGCAAAGGGCGAGCCCACTGCACGAGATAAAATGTTAAAAACCCTGGGTGAGATAGGAATAGGAAAAAAAAGTGTATTTGCCAGTCTACGCTCACATTTGAGTCTACACTGCCAGATAATCCAGTTCCAAGCAGATCATCTGGATTTGATACAGCCTGTGTAGAAGGGTTTTCCTCTCTTCTCCTCTCCCCCCAGTTAGTAAAATAAAAGGCTCGTATTTTAAGCTCCTTCTCTTTCGCTCTTCAGCCCATTCCTCTGCACTTTGCAAAGGGAAGAGTTCATCCCCCCCTAATAATAATAATAATAATAATAATAGTCCTAGATGCTTGGAAAGTTCTCGACTTGTGATTCTGTGATACGAAATCCAGCATATATATCTCGTTTGCTGTGACATACTGTGTTTTTGTTTCAGTAAAATAATAATAATAACTGCCCTACTTTATCTCCCCCAATAATAATAATAATAATAATAGTCCTAGATGCTTGGGAAGTGTTTGACTTGTAATTTTGTGATACGAAATCCAGCACATATATCTCGTTTGCTGTGACATACTGTGTTTTTGTGTCAGTAAAATAATAATAATAATAATAATAAATGCCCTGCTTTATTTCTCCCCTAATAATAATAATAGTAATGATAATATTAATAATAGTCCTATATGCTTGGGAAGTGTTCAACTTGTAATTTTGTGATACGAAATCCAGCATATATATCTCGTTTGCTGTGACAGACTGTGTTTTTGTTTCAGTAAAATAATAATAATAATAACTGCCCTACTTTATCTCCCCCCAATAATAATAATAATAATAGTCCTAGATGCTTGGGAAGTGTTTGACTTGTAATTTTGTGATACGAAATCCAGCATATATATCTCGTTTGCTGTGACAGACTGTGTTTTTGTGTCAGTAAAATAATAATAATAATAATAAATGCCCTGCTTTTAAAACATTAAAACAGCATTAAATCTAGATCGTATTTTTTAAAATCCCAATTAAAAATCCTTAAAACAAATTCAAAGTTAAAAACCAACGTTACAAATCTTTGAAAGCCCTGATTTCAGTGGGATCGTGGCCCCTTTCCACACAGCTATATAAAATCCACATTGAACTGGGTTATATGGTAGCGTGGACCGCAACTTGGAAACAACATCACCCAAAAAGACTTTCTGCTGTGCTTTCTGCAACCAAACTTGCCTATCTCAGATTGGCCTTTTAGTCATCAACACGCTTGTAAAAAGCGTGGGATGAGTCCTTCCTAAGAATCTTTGTTCGCGAAATAATGCCGAGATGAGATGGACCCAGATAATCCAGTTCAAAGCAGATATTGTGGACTATTTGCCTTGATATCCTGGGTTATATGGCTGTGTGGAAGGGTCCAGTGACTCTCTCAGGATATGGGGTGGCTTTCCTTTGAAAGAGAGCAGGAAAAGTAAAGCTTTGTTACTCAGGGAAGGCGTGGAACTTGGGCTTGGCTCTGAACTTTGATTGATAATAATAATAATGATGATAAAGTGCACAAACAAACCCAGGTTCTGCACTTTCCCTTCCCTCTTCTTCTTTTCTTCCTATTCAGGTTGCAAATCTTATCAAAGGAAAAGAAGCAGAGGAAAGGGAAGGTAACAAGCTTGGGCTTGGTGCCAACACTTTGTGAATAATAATAATAAATCATAATAACCCTATGTAACAACATTGGGGGGGATCTGTTCCTGGTTTGAAAGTGTTCTTTTCTATTTAATCGTGCAGGACTTATATTGAAAGTCATTGCTCTACTCCAGAAACTTTGTTTTTGTGGCTGCCACAAACTATATCGAGTCGGTTGAGACTCGGTGAGATATTTATTGAAAAACTATAGCAAAATGTGCTGCAGGGTGTCCTGCAGAAACAAAGTTTTTGCAGTTTAATAAACTTTTCCCAAGTTTTTATGATAGAACCAATTAGGAAATTCTATTAATAACCCAGGAACCATTTCCCAACCATTGTGCCATGGCACACTAGTATGCCGTGAGCGATCATCAGGTGTGCCATGGGAAATTGGAACCTCCAATACCCTTTCTTCCCCCTCCTGCCCACAGTGCTCTCTGGGTGTAGGTGAACTACAACTTCCAAACTCAAGGTCAATTCCCAAGCAAACCTTTTCAGTACTTTCTGTTGGTAATGAGAAATGAATATGCCAAGTTTGGTTCAACTCCATTGTTGCAAGAGTTCATGATGCTCTTTGATTGTGTGTTAACTATAAATCCCAGAAACTGTAAGTCCCAAATGTCAAGGTCTATTTCCCCCAAACTTCATCTGCGTTCATATTTGGGCATATTGAGTATCCATGCCAAGTTTGGTCCTGATCCAACATTGTTTGAGTCTACAGTGCTCTCTGGATATATGTGAACTACAACTCCCAAACTCAAGTTCAATGCCCACCAAACTCTTATTGTATCTTCTCTTGGTTATGGGAGTTCTGTGTGGGAAGTTTGTGTCTTTCTGCCATTCCTGCCAGGATATCTATGTTGTGTTCATCGAAACAGGCCCAGGTTTCACACTGAGTGTATAAATACATTTAGAAACATATTAACTATATGTATTACTGTGTTAAGAGTGTCATTTTGTGTCATTTTGGTTGATGGTGTGCCCCAGGATTTTGCAAATGTAAAAAATGTGCCGTGGTTCAAAAAAGGTTGAAAAACACTGGTGTAATCCACCAAATACACAGCCATAGCCAAGCTCGTGGATTTCTTTTCATCCCTTCTTTTCTTTAGACAAGGTTTATAACTAGAATAATAATAGTCATAATAATAATATTGGTGAGATATTCATTGAAAACTATAGCAAATTTTGCTGCAGGATGTCCTGTAGAAACAAAGTTTTTGCAGTTTAATAAACTTTTCCCAAGTTTTTATGATAGAACCAATAAGGCAGGCATGTCGTCAGGGGGCTAAGGGGCTTCAGCCCCCCCCCCCCCAAATTCTCAGGGTGGTCCGTGAAAAGGCCTTAGTGGTACATTATTTAAACTGTTATGTTTATTCATATCATGATCTGATCACCATGCTCATTATATCCCACATTAATGGGGTTATTGGGATAACAATACAAAAGGTTTGGTAGGGTAGACCAGTGTTTCTCAACCAGTGTGCCGTGGCACACTAGTGTGCCGTGAGCGATCATCAGGTGTGCCGCGAGAAAAGCTCTCTGCCCCCCTTCCTTCCCCCCTCTTCCTGCCAAACTCCTGCTGCTTGGGAGAGGAGGAGGAAGGGCCAGGTGATGGCGAAGAAAAAGAAGGGGCCGGGGCGCCGCCTCCTTCGGCCGTTTCCCCAACCAGCCTCCAATCCGCCATGACTCTCGCCATGACTCTCGCCCCTTGCTTGTTGAAGCCGCGCGGAGGAGCCCTGCCTACTGAAGCCCATCCACCGCTCATGCTCCTCCTCTGTGGGAAAGCTGAAGCCAGGGGGAGGGGGGCATGATGCAGCCTGGATCCGCCCCTTCCCCCCGGCTTCAGCACTCCTACAGCTTTGCCAGCCTTGAGGGGACAGTGCCAAGCCAGCGGTGGCAGAGCCAGCACAATGCTGGCTTGGTACTGCCCTCTCAAACCTGGCAAACCTGTGGGAGAACTGAAGCCGGGGAGGGGGCAGGGCATGGTGCGGCCTGGCTCCGCCCCTCCCGGCTTCAGCACTCCCACAGCTTCGCCAGCCTTGAGGGGCAGTGCCAAGCCACCGGTGGCAGAGGCAGCACAATGCTGGCTTGGCACTGCCCCTCAAAGGCTGGCGGTTATGGGAAAACTGAAGCCGGGAAGGGGCGGGGCATGGCGTGGCCTGGCTCCTCCCCCTCCCGGCGGCTTCACTCCCACAGGTCACCATCCCCAGCCGTTCTTTACTGTGTTAGAGTGTCATTTTGGTTGGTGGTGTGCCCCAGATTTTTTTAATGATAAAAGTGTGCCGCGGCTCAAAAAAGGTTGGGAAACACTGTGTTAGAGTGTCATTTTGGTTGGTGGTGTGCCCCAGGATTTTGCAAATTTTAAAAGTGTGCCATGGCTCAAAAAAGGTTGAGAAACACTGTGTTAGAGTGTCATTTTGGTTGGTGGTGTGCCCCCGGATTTTTTTAATGTTAAAAGTGTGCTACGGCTCAAAAAAGGTTGGGAAACACTGTGTTAGAGTGTCATTTTGGTTGGTGGTGTGCCCCCGGATTTTTTTAATGTTAAAAGTGTGCTACGGCTCAAAAAAGGTTGGGAAACACTGTGTTAGAGTGTCATTTTGGTTGGTGGTGTGCCCCCGGATTTTTTAATGTTAAAAGTGTGCTACGGCTCAAAAAGGTTGGGAAACACTGTGTTAGAGTGTCATTTTGGTTGGTGGTGTGCCCCGGATTTTTTTAATGTTAAAAGTGTGCTACTACTGGCTCAAAAGGTTGGGAAACACTGTGTTAGAGTGTCATTTTGGTTGGTGGTGTGCCCCGGATTTTTAATGTTAAAAGTGGGCTACGGCTCAAAAAAGGTTGGGAAACACTGTGTTAGAGTGTCATTTTGGTTGGTGGTGTGCCCCCGGATTTTTTTAATGTTAAAAGTGTGCCACGGCTCAAAAAAGGTTGGGAAACACTGGGGTAGACCCTCTTCCACCCAGTCTCAGCCCCCCCCCCGAACCAAACTCAGCCCCTCCCCCGAATCAAAATCCTGGTTACGGCCCTGCAATAAGGAAATAATGTTTATAACCCAGGAACAAAAATTGTATGTAATCCACCAGGTACACAGACAAACCCATTGATTTCTTTTCATCTTTTCTTTAGACAAGGTTTATAACCAGAATTTTTATTATTATTATTATTATTTACAATAATAAATTATTATTATGTATTATAATAATAAATTACTATTATTTATTGTCTTGTTCCAATTCTAGATAGAGATGTGACCAAACTTGTGTCAAAATGGGGGCCAGATAGGTATGTGCATGTCAAAGGGAAGCTGGCTGCGTTGGCACCTGAGGCTATGTGGGACTCCATGTCCCAGCATGCACCGCTTCTCTGGCTGCACCTGGTTCAGGTATGGAGGCAGCAGGTTGGAGCACGTTGACTTGAAGGAGGGGGGCAGGAAAGAGTGGCGGGAGGAGAGGAGAAAGAAAGGGGGAGGAAGGCCCAGAAGTGGCTGGGAGTCAGGCGACAGCGAGGACTGCTGTTGGCATTGTCCCCTGGCACCTGTTGTGTGGCATGGGGAAGATTATAGCCCGGCTGGGGCGCAGGGAGGGATTTCGGCCGCTCCTGTCCCCTTTTGCTGAGAGTGATGGCGCCAGGAGGCCACAGCAAAAACCCAAGCCGGTGTCCAGAATGGCAGCTCAAGCCTCGGTGCCCTCTCCAGAATGAAGGGGCTGTCCCAAAGCTTGAGCCCTCTCCTCATTACATATATCCATGTGGCAGACCCCAGTAGGGGGCACTATCTCCAAGAGGGTGGCTGTTGGTAACATCCTGGTACAGTCCATCAGCATTGGATGGTTGGCTTTTGGGTAAGGGGAGAGAGAAGAGGGACACCCATTTGGGGGACTCCCAGCCTCTGCACCCCAGCTTCAAAGTGCCGATAGCCTGCATTGAAGAGAGGGGGATAGGGGGGAGCAGAGCAGAAGCTGGCAGAGGGAGACCAAGCCTTTGAAGTGCCCATCAGCCGCTGCTGCCGCTACTCGGGTTACAGCTGCTTGGACTGCTGCCCAGGCTGGGATGCATGAGGAAGCCAGCTTTGATCTCTGTTACTCCGATGCAGCGCCCTCTAGGCCTCTTCCCATCCACCGTCTCCTTAAAGTAGCACCCAGTTGTGTGTGTGTGAATGTGCATGTGTGTGTATATATACCTAAGCCCTCATCAAGCTTCCCATTCTTGGCCTCTTCTCACAGGACCTCCGCCATGGTGTCCAGGGCTGCCCTGTTCCTGCTGGGACTATTGGGTTGCTGTCGGGGTTACAACAGCCTCAGGGGCGCTCCCCGTGTCTACCTAACCTACAAAGGTAAGGAGTGGGGGGGAGAGGGGCTCAGGTGAGTCCTATTGGGGAGGGAAAGGCCCGTGAGTTGTGGTGGCATCTACCTTCTAAGACGGACACAGCCTTGCATTGAGTATTTGAAAGCTGTGAGATGGCATTGGGTCAATGGTGGGACAAGGGAGGCATTCAGCGGCGGAAACTGTTTGGATTATGGATATTGGTGGGTTTGCAAATTCTTATTTTTATTGGCTTTTATAAGAACCTGCAACAGAATTAATGAAGCAGTTTATTAACCAGAAATTAATTATTAGTTGATGAATTGGGTTTGTTTTTCTATATTTTTAATTTTTTTTTACAGCCCACGTTGCTGGACAGTCAGTCTGAC
>JARBWK010002746.1:0-14141 GCA_030556195.1 Anolis apletophallus | reverse complement strand
GGCCTCAGACCATGCAAGGCCTTGAAAGTTAACACCATCACCTTGAAGGTGATCTGGTGCTCGACCGGAAGCCAGTGAAGCTGCTGAAGAATAGGTGTTTTGTGACATCTCACAGGAGTCTCAGTGAGAAGTCGTGCAGCGGCATTCTGGACGAGCTTAAGTTTCCGGATCACTGACAAGGGCAGGCTGATGTAAAGGGCGTTATAGTAGTCCAGTCTCGAGATGACTGTGGCTTGGAGCACCGTGGCCAGGTCGTCTCTGGATAGGTAGGGGGCCAGATGCCAAGCTTGCCGCAGATGGAAAAAGGTGGTTTTGCTGACGGTGGAGACCTGGGCTTCCATCGACAGCAACGGGTCTAAGATGACCCCAAGGCTCTTTACTGACTATGTCGGGCATAAGGCCTCGCCATCCAAGCTAGGCAGTCGGACTTCCCCACCCACCAGGTGGCCCAGCCACAGTATCTCCATCTTTGCCGGTTCCATTTTCAGAACGAGCTGGGTGTCATCAGCGTACTGATAACATTCCAAGCTTCGGACCAGACCAGCAAGTGGTCGCATATAGATGTTGAATAATAAATTTGCAGAATGATAGCCGAGATCGGTAAAGTTATTGACTACAATATGAGTTGGATATGATTTTATCTTGGCAAATGGCTTATATGTATTTTATTCTATATGTATTGTTGATTTATTATTGACTAGCTTGGGGACCCGGCGGTGCCCGGGTCATTTGAGAAGTGCGGCAGGATGTAGAGTGGGTCATGGGGGCTCTGTGTGCCAAGTTTGGTCTTGATCCAGCAGTATTGGTAGTTGCAGTGGTATCATGAAATTACTGAAGGTAGTGGAAGTCCCATCATCTCTTTGTGCACCCTCCCCCAAAGTGTAGTAGGATGTAGATTGGGTCATGGGGGCTCTGTGTGCTAAGTTTGGTCTGTATTGGTGAATGGATGAGGGTTGCATTGTTTTTAGGAAGTGAGTGAAGGTACTTCAAGTCCCATCATCCATGGTCCGTCTCACACAAAACAGCACCAGGATGTAGAGTGGGTCATGAGGGCTCTGTGTGCCAGGTTTGGTGTTGATCAGTCATTGGATTAGGTTTGTAGCAGGCTTGGAAAGTGAGGGAAGGTACTGCAAGTCCCATCATCCATGTTCTGGCCCCCTCCAAACTTCAGTAGTATGTAGAGTGGGTCACTGGGGCTCTGTGTGCCAAGTGTGGTCTTTATTAGTGTTTGTTGGGGGCCACAGTGGTCTGTGGGAACAGAGGGGTGTGAAAGTACTACAAATCCCATCATCCATTGTCAGGCCTCCCCCAAACCTTACCAGGACGTGAAGGCAGTCATAGGGGTTATGTATGCCAAGTTTGGTCTCGATCAGTGATTGGATGAGGGTTGCAGCAGACTTGGGAAGTGAGTAGAGGTACTTCAAGTCCCATCATCCATGGTCCGCCCTCCTCCAAACTGCACCAGGACGTAGAGTGGGTCATGGGGGCTGTGTGTGCTAAGTGTGGTCTGTATTGGTCCTTTTTGGTGGCCTCAGTGGTCTGTGGGAACCAAAGCGTTTGAAAGTACTACAAATCCCATAATCCGTGGGTCATGTCCCCCGAACCGCACCAGGACGTAAAGGGGGTTAGGGGGGTTATGTGTACCAAGTTTGGTGCAGGTCCATCACCCGCGCTGGTCGCTGTGGCCTGTGAAAGTGGCTGCCACATATCCACCCTTCCGCCCTCCCGCCCTCCGCACACATACATACAAACATTCCGCTTTATAAAGGTATACAGATACAGATGTACAGTGTTCCCTCACTTATTGCTTGGGTTATGTTCCAGGACCTCCCGCAATAAGTGAAAAACCGCGATGTAGAGACGCTCTATTTATTTTAATATTTATACATTATTTTTGTAGTTATACACTATTTTAAATCTTTATAAACTTAAAATAAAATGAAGGAAAGGCCCTTCAAGGCTGGAGGGAGGGAGGACTGAGGAGGGAAAGCGCTTTGGAGAGCGGTGGCGGCAAAACCCCACAAAACAGCAAAAATGCCATGATATACATTTTAAATTAATATTTTTTGAAATCCGCAAAACAGCGAGTCCGCAATAAGCGAACCCTGAAGTAGCGAGGGAACACTGTATAGCTATACAACTACTTTAGCTCGAGGATGATGATCCTCCAAGTCTGGTGTCTTGACGGTGGGTCTGTAGGTGGCTGTGGAGCCTTATTCTTGAGCCACATGTTCTCTCGCAGTGAGAACATTGGTTTCCAGACGGAAGGCGGTCCCAGTCAGGGTTGGCTTGATGCGCCTTCCTCTTGCCACGTTTCTCTCTTTTGCCCTCCATTCGTGCCTTTTCAAATTCTGCAGCACTGCTGGTCACAGCTGACTTCCAGTTAGAGCACTCAAGGGCCAGGGTTTCCCAGTTCTCAGTGTCTACGCCACAGTTTTTAAGGTTGGCTTTGAGCCCATCTTTCAATCTCTTTTTCTGTCCTCCAACATTGTTGTCGAGCAAGAATTTGGAAGGGGCTTGCCTGAAAAAAAGGCAAAAGCCCCACAGACCCACCAAAGAGGATCCGTTTACTCTGGCAAGAAAAGAAGCACCCAATCTGTAGATTTCCCTTTTCCCTAAATAAATCTCACCAAAGTTGAAGAAAGTGCCACCGAGGTGTTTATTTTGTTCCAGCTGGTAACAGATGACAGCCGCAATCGTTTGCCCAAAGCTGACATAAAGGATACATGAAATACAGTACATTTAATAGAAAGACAGGACTGTCAAAGTTCAAACTTCCCGCCCCCCGCCAGCTTCATGCTGATTGGATGGAGTCATCAATTGGCTTAGCAGCGCCTCAGCTAATCAAAAGGCTAGCGTCACTTTGGGCCCTCAACCAATGAGAGCAAAGGAGGCGGGCCAAGCAGGAAACAATGAGCCAGGAAGGAAAGATGAATGAGTTAATGACTCAAATATTTGTCCAAGCGTCGGCGATTACTCAGAAGAGTCCTCAAGCCAACTTCTGTATTGTCCTAAGTGAGGAAACAAACATTTTTGTTCTGGCACGGATGCCAAACCCCAGTGAGTCCTTTATCTTTGACTAGCTTGGGGACCCGGCCCTGCCCGGGTTATTTGAGAAGCGCAGCAGGATGTAGAGTGGGTCATGGGGGCTCTGTGTGCCAAGTTTGGTCTTGATCCATCATTATTGGGAGTTGCAGTGGTATCATGAAATTACTGAAGGTAGTGCAAGTCCCATCATCTCTGTTTCCCCCCCCCCCAAAGTGTAGTAGGATGTAGATTGGGTCATGGGGGCTCTGTGTGCTAAGTTTGGTCTGTATTGGTGAATGGATGAGGGGTGCATTGTTTTTCGGAAGTGAGTGAAGGTACTTCAAGTCCCATCATCCGTGGTCCGTCTCACAGTAAACTGCACCAGGCTGTAGAGTGGGTCATGAGGGCTCTGTGTGCCAGATTTGGTGTTGATCAGTCATTGGAATAGGTTAGTAGCAGGATTGGGAAGTGAGGGAAGGTACTGCAAGTCCCATCATCCATGTTCTGTCCCCCTCCAAACTTCAGTAGGATGTGGAGTGGGTCACTGGGGCTCTGTGTGCCAAGTGTGGTCTTTATCGGTGTTTGTTGGGGGCCGCAGTGGTCTGTGGGAACAGAGGGGTGTGAAAATACTACAAATTCCATCATCCATTGTCAGTCGTCCCCCGAACCTCACCAGGACGTGAAGGCAGTCATGGGGGTTCTGTGTGCCAAGTTTGGTCTCAATCAGTAATTGGATGAGGGTCGCAGCAGACTTGGGAAGTGAGTAGAGGTACTTCAAGTCCCATCATCCATGGTCCACCCTCCTCCAAACTGCACCAGGATGTAGAGTGGGTCATGAGGGCTCTGTGTGGCAAGTTTGGTGTTGATCAATCATAGGATTAGGTTTGTAGCAGTCTTGGAAAGTGAGGGAAGGTACTGCAAGACACATCATCCATGTTCTGTCCCCCTCCAAACTTCAGCTGAGGACCCGGCGGTGCATTGTGTGCCAAGGTTGGTCCGTATCAGTTGTTCATTTGGCTCGCAGTGGTTTCGGGAAGTGAGTGAAGGATTATGGACCATGGACCATAATCCATGGTCCATCCTCCTCCAAATTGCACCAGGATGTAGGGGGTTCTGTGTGGCAAATGTGGTCTTGAACAGTCATTGAATGAGGGTCGCAGCAGTCTCAGGAAGTGAGTGGAGGTACTTCAAGTCCCATCATCCGTGGTCCATCCTCCTGAAAACTGCACCAGGGTGTAAAGTGGGTCATGGGGGGCTCTATGTGCCAAGTTTGGTCTTGATCGGTCACTGGATGAGAGTCGCAGCGGTCTCAGGAAGTGAGTAAAGGTACTGCAAGTCCCATCATCCATAATCCGTCCTCCCACAAACTGCACCAGAATGTTGAGTTGGCCATGGGGGCACTCTTTGCCAAGTTTTGTCTTTATTGGTAATTGGATGAGTGTCGCTGTTGTCTCAGGGAGTGGAGGTACTTCAAGTACCATCATCCATGGTCCATCCTACTCGAAGCTGTACCAGCATGTAGTGTAGGTAATGAGAACTCTGTGTGCCAAGTTTGGTCTTGATCAGTCATTGGATGAGGGTTGCAGCGGTCTCAGGAAGTGAGTGGAGGTACTTCAAGCCCCATCATCCATGCTCTGCTTTTCTCCAAACTGCACCAGGACATAGAGTGAGTGGAGGTACTTCAAGCCCCATCATCCATGCTCTGCTCTTCTCCAAACTGCACCAGGACATAGAGTGGAGGTACTTCAAGCCCCATCATCCATGCTCTGCTCTTCTCCAAACTGCACCAGGACATAGAGTGGGTTATGGGGGCTCTGTGTGCCAAGTTTGATATTTATCGGTCTTTGTTGTGGGCCACAGTGGTCTCTGGGAAGCAAAGCGCTTTGAAGTACTACAAATCCCATAATCCGTGGTTCAACTTTCTCAAACTGCACCAGGACGTAAAGGGCATCATGGGGGTTATGTGTGCCAAGTTTGGTCCAGGTCCGTCACCCGTGCTGGTCAGAGTGAGTGAAGGTACTGCAAGTCCTTCAAACTGCACCAGAATGTAGAGTGGGTCTTGGGGGGGGGGGGTCTGTGTACCAACTGTAATCTTGTTCTGTCATTTTTGGGGGCCTAGTCAGGAGAATCAACTTGAGGAAGCCTTACTGTCAATACAGGCTGAGAAAAATCAGCTGAAGGAAGCCTTTTTGTAAAGAACTCTGTCTGGCACCTTTGAGATTTGGGATGTTGGGATGCTGGCCTATCCATGGCCCAGCCTCCCTCAAACTGCACCAAGACGTAAAGTGGGTCTTGGGGGTTCTGTGTGCCAAGTTTGGTTTTGTTGTCTCATTGTTAGGGCTGGGGGCTGCAAAGTGTTTTGGACTTAAACTCCCACCATGCCTGACTGCCTCAGGGCTTTTCCTTACCCTCCCTCTGGCACTTTAGAGTCTCGGAATGTTCGTGGCTGGCCAATGGGAGTCGTTTATGCAAATAATGCTGCCACATATCCTTCCTGGCCTGTGAAAGTGGCTGCCACATATCCGCCCTTCCGCCCTCCCGCCCTCCGCATACACACATACCCGCATACACACATACAAACATTCCGTTTTATAAAGGTATACAGAAGATATACAGATATGGATCAATTGATTGTATCTGTCATTGGTTTCGGCCAGGGGAATGAAAAAAAAAGGGGTGAAGCGGGTTGCGACATCCCCGCCAAGTTGCAGGTTCGAATCCGGGAAGTGCATGGATGAGCTCCCTCTGTCAGCTCCAGCTCCCCATGCAGGGACATGAAAGAAGCCTCCCATAGGATGATTAAAAAAATTTATTATTTATTTACAGTATTTATATTCCGCCCTTCTCACCCAGCAGGTGACTCAGGGTGGATTACAATGTACACATACATGGCAAACATTCAATGCCATAGACACACAACACATATCGACAGACAGTCAGAGGCTATTTAACATTCCAATTTCTGGTCACCAGGGGAGTTGTCGCTTCACCGTCCGTCTGCGACACTGATGAAGTACTTTCCGCATTCCCCGCATGCTTTTGCTGGAGATTTTTTATGGCCTCATACATGTTTTTGTTAAATTAGGCTCCCCACACATAGCTGGTACCTAAATTTCCTACTTGACAGATGCAACCTCAAAATCTAAGATCTTCTGGGGAGGCCCTGCTCTCGGTCCCACCTTTGTCGCAAATACGTTTGGTGGGGACAAGGGACGGGGCCTTTTCAGTAGTGGCCCCTCGCCTGTGGAACTCGCTCCCCAGCGAAATAAGATCAACTTTGTCCCTCCTTTCCTTTAGAAAAAAACTAAAGACGTGGCTTTGGGACCAGGCGTTTGGTTGATGTGGAGCAGCAGACGGACAATTGAGTAACAACAATGTTGTGGAAGCGGACTACGGATTGACTTGGACAGCCTATGAATATGGAACAGGATTATGTAGTTGTTTCGATATTTAATTGTTTTTAATTTGTTGTTATAATTGATATCTTGTTTTGTATTTATGTACCCGGCATCGAATTGTTGCCTTTTGTCAGCCACCCTGAGTCCCCTTTCGGGGGTTGAGAAGGGCAGATTATAAATAAATAAATAAATAAATAAATAAATAAATAAATAAATAAAATGTCTTTCGGTTGCAGGTTCGAATCTTGGAAGTGCATGGATGAGCTCCCTCTGTCAGCTCCAGCTCCCCATGCGGGGACATGAAAGAAGCCTCCCACAGGATGATAAAATTTATTTATTTATTATTTACTTACAGTATTTATATTCCACTCTTCTTACCCCGCAGGTGACTCAGGGCGGATTATAATGTACATATACATGGGCAAACATTCAATGCCATAGACACACAACATAGACAGACACTCAGAGGCTATTTAACATTACAGCTTCTGGCCACCAGGGGAGCTGTCGCTTTCTCATTCTTTGCATACTTCCTGGAGATTTTTATGGCCTCGTAAATCAGTTAAATTAGCTGCTTCACAAAGTGGTACCTAAATTTCCTACTTGACAGATGCAACTGTCTTTTGGGCTGCAAAGGTTGACAACAAGCTACACAATTGGTCGGAAGCTCACTCTGACCCGGGCTGGCTTCGAACTCATGACCTTTTGGTCAGTAGTGATGTTTAATGCAGCTGACACCCAGCCAGCTGCGCCACAGTCCCAGTGCATCAAAACATTCGGGCATCCCCTGGGCAACTAACTCATGACCTCTCGGTCAGTAGTGTTTTAATGCAGCTGCCTACTAACTAGCTGCAATATAACTCAACGGGCGTGGTCACTGCAGAACCAGGAAGAAAGTATCAGAATGCTGAATTTAGAAAGTATTTTGTATTGAATAATTACTCCGAAGGAGTTTCAAGCAAATTAAATATATAACCCAAGTCGGGTGCCAAAACTTAACAAAAATTCAATCCCACAATTGAAGTAGCTCACATAGCAATCAATGTCAAATAAGTAAGTTCACCAATTAATAGGTGGGATGAGAGGACGGAGTAACGCCGCAGTAGAAATGGTGTTGCACCCCAATGGGTATTTGTAATCCCACCCCGATGGGTGTTTGAAGTCTTCTGGCCAGAAGACTTCGCAGACACCGTCCGCATAACCATTTCTCCGAATTGGGGGCGCCACTGAGCCTAAGATTGTGCTTGCCGGCGGGTCTGCATTCCACTCCCTTACTGGATTACAAACACCCATCGGGGTGGGATTACAAATACCCATTGGGGTGCAACACCATTTCTACTGCGGGCGTTACTCCCTCTCATCCCACCTATTAATTGGTGAACTTACTTATTTGACATTGATTCCTATGTGAGCTACTTCAATTGTGGGATTGAATTTTTGTTAAGTTTTGGCACCCGACTTGGGTTGATATATTTGATTTGCTTGAAACTCCTTCGGAGTAATTATTCAATACAAAATACTTTCTAAATTCAGCGTTCTGATACTTTCTTACTAACTAGCTGCGCCACAGCCCGGTACAGCTTCTGTTCAAAAGCCTCCAAGAAAGGAGCTCCCTCCACATACTGAGGCAGAGAGTTCCCCTGCTGAACAGCTCTTCTTACAGTCAGGAAGTTGAGCCAAGGCAGTTCAGGTGCATTTATTCCACATTGTGTTTACAATTATGCAGCCAATGAAACAATGGGCAGCTCTGGGCAGGCTGATTCCATGGGTCTCTGGAGCCCAGAAGGATGCAGGAAAGTGACCTTTTGCAGCTGGATGAAGCAAAGGAAGGGTTAAGGGGAGGGAGTTTGGATTCCTAGAAAGGAAGGAAGTTGGAGAGGAGGGAGGTGCCCAGTCCTCCAGAGCAGGCCAGCCTTCCTTGGCCTCCTCCTCCTCCTCCCTCCTCTCCTTGGGATGCTTAGTGTCTTCTCCTTCTGGTGAGTCTTTATTCCCAGGCCTTCTCCATAGGACTGAAGGGGGCATCCTCTTGCATTGCACCCCTCCTTTGGATTTGGGGGATGTGGGAGGGGTGCTTTGAAAGGGGCAGTACAAGGGGGCGGAGAAAGGTGGGATACGCAATGGACCTGTCATTAGTTCAGCCACCTGTCCTAAAGGGTGACTTTCATCAATGGCTCCTCTTCATCCTGAAAAGAAGAGAAGAGACGGGTGGAGTCCTGGGCCCGGTCCTGTTCAACATCTTCATGAATGACTTGGATGAAGGGTTAGAAGGCATGATAGTAATAGTAATAATAATAATAATAATAATATTTATTTATATCCCGGCCCATCTCCCCAGTGGGGACTCGGGGTGGCTCACATGAGGCCAAGCCCAAACAACAAATTACAATAAAATCAAAACACCAGCAATGAGCACAATAATAAAAAGGTACATACATACATATAAATAAAAACAACATACAACTAGATATCTAAAATCACAAAGACAGGACGGGCTGCAAGCACATATATAAAACGTTATAACTCGGGGTGGGATACTCGAAATAGCATCCTTTACAGCAGTGTTTCTCAACCTTCCTAATGCTGCGACCCCTTAATACAGTTCCTCATGTTGTGGTGACCCCTAACCATAACATTATTTTCATTGCTACTTCATAACTGTATTTCTGTGTGTGGGAGGGTTGGGTTGATTTTGTCATTTGGGAGTTGTAGTTGCTGGGATTTATAGTTCACCTACAATCAAAGAGCATTCTGAACACACCAACAATGGAATTGAAACGAACTTGGCACTCGAAATTCCCATGATCAACAGCAAATGCTGGAAGGGTTTGGTGGGCATTGACCTTGAGTTTGGGAGTTGTAGTTCACCTACATCCAGAGAGCACTGTGGACTCAACAAGGATGGACCTGGACTACACTTGACACGAATCCTCAAGATACCCAAATGTGAACACTGGTGGCGTTTGGGGAAAATGGATCTTGACATTTGGGAGTTGTAGTTGCTGGAATTTATAGTTCACCTACAATCAAAGAGCCCCTTGCACCCTACCAATGATAGAATTGGGTCAAACTTCCTATACAGAACCCTCATGCCTTGAAGGGACTAGCTGGTGTGAGCCTCCATCCCACCTCTCACTCTCTCCCTCACCCACACATGCGCATCATGCCATGCGCCAAGCACGCCTGCTCTCCTCTCCCTGCTTGGAGTCTCAGAAACAGCCCTCTCCTTGGCTGGGAGGCCTGCCAATCACAGCAGAGGAGAGCTTTAGGTGGGAGAATTCTTAGTCTTTTTTTCCCAAAAGAAAGAGAAGGACAAGCAGAGAGATCTTCAACCTTCTCTGCCAAAGGGCTTCCAAAGGCCATCAGAAATATATGTTTTATGATGGCCTTTGGCGACCCCTCTGAAACCCTCTCTCGACCCCCCTGGGGGTCCCGACCCCCAGGTTGAGAAACACTGCTTTACAGGGAAAACATCCTTTATGGGGGGAAGGGGGATGGACTCCGAGAACGGGGACATTGAGGAGAGCAATGATGGAAATTAAATAACTACTCTCCGAAAGCACCCAAGTTTTCAGGTGTTTTTTTAAAGGTCTCCAGAGTGGGGGCTTTCCTAATCTCTCCAGGCAAAGAATTCTAGAATCGAGGGGCCACAGAGGAGAAGGCCCTTTCCCTTGTGCCCACCAGACGAGTCTGTGAGACTGGCAGGAGCGACAGGAGGGCCTCCCGCGAAGAGCGGAGGGTTCGAGCTGGTTAATGGAGGGAGATTCGGTCACGAAGGTAGGCGGGTCCCGAATCATTTAGGACTTTGTAGGTGATCACCTGTACCTTGAATTGGGACTGGAAAATAAATGGCATCCAGGGCAGTTCTTTAAACGGGGGTTGACCGCTCCCTGTAACTTGCCCCAGTTATTAATCTTGCTGCTGATCGCTGAACAAGTTGAAGTTTCCGGGCCATCTTCAAGGGTAGCTCCACGTAGAGTGAATTGCAGTAATCCAGTCTAGAGGTAACCAAGGTGTGGATCACCATTGTCAGGTCACACTTTACGAGGTATGGTCGCAGTTGGAGCATGCGTTTTAACTGTGCGAAGGCCCTCCACTTTGCAGATGGGACCAAATTAGGAGGGGATCACTGATTCTCTAGGGGACAGGATCAGAATTCAAAAGGACTTTAACAGATTAGAAAGTTAGGCGGCCAAAACTAACATAATGAGATGTTATTTTTTTTCCTGGCTGTCTGGCCATGTTCCAGAAGCATTCTCTCCTGACGTTTCGCCTGCATCTATGCAACAGACGATTCCCCCAGGCAGGAAGCAGCCAGACCTTGAAACTGCCATTTTATTTCTTAGCTGCCTCTCCTCAGTGTTGTTTTTTTTTTTGGTCGTGTCAGGAGCGACTTGAGAAACTGCAAGTTGCTTCTGGTGTGAAAGAATTGGCCGTCTGCAAGGACGTTGCCCAGGGGACATTGTCCAGATGTTTTTGATGTTTTATCGTCCTGTGGGAGGCTTCTCTCATGTTCCTGCACGAGGAGCTGGAGCTGATAAAGGGAACTCCACCCACTCAATTAGCCCAGGTGAGCCAGGTTAATTAGTTGTACTCAGACCTTGCAACTAACAGTAAAACTACACAGGCTAGCACTTCCTTTCACTTGAGTATACAGCCACACAAACCCCATTTACTCATGAGTACAAGGGCGGGTCAATAAGTCTGTGACTTTGAATGAAACACAGGTTTTTGGATTTAAAAAATCATTTTATTTTTCAACGTCGTCTCCTTTGAGCTCTATACACTTCGTCCAACGTTTCTCCAATTTTTTATCCCTTCCAAAAATACAAGATTTGTCGAGGTCATCAAAATAGGTATTTGTTTGTAAGATTTCATCATTGGAGTCAAATCCCTTTCCGCCGAGCCATTTCTTCAGGTTTGGAAACAAGAAATAGTCACTTGGGGCTAAATCCGGAGAATAGGGTAGATGAGGGAGCAATTCGTATCCCAATTCATTGATTGTTGCCATGGAAACTGCACATGTCTTCATGGTCGATTGTGAGCAAACGCGGCACCCATCTTGCGGAAAGCTTTCTCATACCCAAGTGATCATTTAAAATTGAAACCACTGAGCCACGTGAGATGCCTATGGCTTCCACAATCTCTCTCACTTTCAATCTCCGATCGGCCAAACACCATATCGTGAATTTTTCCCATTGTTTCGGGTGTAGAGACCTCAACTGGGCTTCCAGAACGTTCAGTATCTTCCGTGCTTGTACAGCCACAACGAAACTCAGTAAACCACTTTTTTACCATTGAAATGGATGGTGCAGAGTCCCCATAGTATTTATCAAGCTTAGCCTTGGTTTGAGTGATGTTTTTCCCCCGTAAAAAAATAATGCTTAATGAGCACACGAAATTCACTTTTTTCCATTTTCTCCTCAAATCACGCAGTAATCTGCTATCAATGGCTGTCAAACACAAACTAAATGACGCAGCTTGTTCAAATTTTGACAGGAGTCAACTGACAGATGCCTGTTGACAGGAGCAGTGTTGCCCTTTCAGTTAAGAGACTGGAAATTCAAAAAGTCACGGACTTATTGACCCGCCCTCGTATATCTGAGCAAACAAACACTCATTTATTTTCGTTATTTGGATAGATTTCTACAACTTCCAACACTTACTACGGGAAAACATTTGGGTCAAGAATAGGACCCACTACCAGGACACCGAACTTGGAGAACCATCATCCTTGGACAACGAGGGATCGCATGAGTAAGTTTGCTCACTCATCTGCCTTTCCTTCGGGGAAGAGATTTGGTTGTTTGTTGACATCCTCCATGTTTCTTATTGTCTGTAGATCACAGGAATTCCCAACAGAGCAATCTCTTGGTTTTTCCAGAGTTTTGGAGGAGCAGCTGTTGCCCAAAAGAGAGGAAAGAAAAGTAACGTGGGTCACATTTGCCGCTTCCTTGGATACCAGTACAAAGATACACAGACCTGACTCAGCTGGACCTGTAGCCGGAAGAGACTCAGATGTTATTGGTCGCGAGAGCACCGTGGAAATCTGGCAAAGAAGCATGGAGATGTTCCTGGATGAGAACATGGCTAGCTCAAACATACAGCCTCAGCCCTTCAGGCAGTTCTCCTGCAAAGAAGGTGAAGGTCCACGAGAGGTTTGCGGTCGGCTCCACTCCCTCTGCTGCCTGTGGCTGAAGCCAGAGCAGCACACCAAGGCGGAGATGCTGGACCTGGTGGTCCTGGAGCAGTTCTTCAGTATCCTTCCCCAGAGATGGAGAGCAGGGGCCGGGCATGTGGGGCAGAGACCAGTTCCCAGGCGGTGGCCCTGGCGTAAGGTTTCCTCTTTCGACAGAGCATAGGAAGCAGGTGAGAGCATTGCCTCTTAGCATCTCTGAAGCTGTGATGGATAGATTAAATGTGTATCCCGGTGGCGCAGTGGTGCTGAACTTGCTGACCAAAAGGTTATATATTTTTTTGACTTTGCAATGAGTGTATATTTATATCACTGTTTTAATTGTTTTTAATTGTTTTATTATGTAGCATTGAATTTTTGCTTGTATATAAATGGAGTAAATAAATAAATAAATAAAAGGTTGTGGTTTGAATTCAGGGAGCAGGGTGACCTTCCGCTGTTAGCCCCAGCTTCTGCCAACCTAGCAGTTTGAAAACATGCAAATGTGAGAAGATCAATAAGTACCGCATTCCCCACATGCTGGAGATTTTGTATGGCCTTGTTCATTTTAGTAAATTAGCCTCCTCACACATAGGTGATACCTAAGTTTCCTACTTGGCAGATGCAACTGTCGTGTTGCAAAGGTCAACAACAAGCTACACAATTAGCCGGAAGCTCACTCTGACCTGGGCTGGCTTCAAACTCATGACCTTTTGGTCAGTAGTGATCTTTAATGCAGTTGATTCCAAGCCAGCTGTGCCACAGTCCCGGTGCTAGTAGCGAGGGAACACTGTAAAGCATACTATAATTGGGGTGTTGTGTGGTTTCTGGGATGTGTGGCTGTGTTCTAGCAGCATTGTCTCCTGATGTTTCACCTGCATCTGTGGCTGACATCTTCAGAGGATCCTCTGAAGATGCCAGCCACAGATGCAGGCGAAACATCAGGAAAAAATGCTGCTGTAACACACTGGCCATACAGCGCAGAAGGCACACAGCCCCCAGTGATTCCAGCCACGAAAGCGTTCGACAATACATGCTAATATTGCTTGTCCTTTAGATGTTTGTAAATAGATGTCTCAGACCTCACAAAGCTAATTTCTGAAACCATTTCAGCTGCTTTTCTGCATTGAATTTGGAACCTTCCCTGCTTTTTCAGGCTGAAGATCTCTGTATGGAAATTCAGCCTGATCTCCCTGCATCAACAGAGTCTTCATCGGAATCAACCCAGAATCCCCAACAGAAGGCAGTCAAGCAGGAGGGAGACAAGGCTGCAACCTGGCAGGGTAAGCATCATCCCTGGTGTTAATGCCTCTGTGAGTTCCCTTCTGGGAGTGGTTGGGCACATCTGCCCTGAGTCCTCTTCGGAAGATAGGGCAGAATATAAATAAAGTATTATTATTATTATTATTATTTCATCCAGCCTGGGACATCTATATTTACGAGGACATCCTGATTTATGAGGCCATAAAAATCTCCAGGAAGTATGCAAAAAATGAGGAAGCGACAGCTCCCCTGGTGGGCAGAAGCTGGAATGTTAAATAGCC